>JALIZH010007343.1:0-71579 GCA_030522465.1 Rhipicephalus appendiculatus
CTCTGATGCAGTCGTTGGGATTGACGATCAAGTGTGTGCGACTGAACAGCGACGCGGTTCCTTCTGTGTTTCCGCACCTGAGGGGGCCGTCGCCGCCACCACGACTTGCCTTCGCGAAAAGAAAAAATGCCCCCCCCCCCCCCCCCCCCCCAAAGGGAATCGTGAGGAAATGCGAATGCATTTCACGCGCGCTTCACTCCATTTATATATGGTGGTTGTGGTTCGAAGAAGGAAAAGGCTCCTAATTTCTGCAGCCCGATCGGGAGCACGGCGCAGCGCCTTTTTTTTTTTTGCGTTTTTTCTGTTTTTTTTTATTTTTTATTTTTTTTACTTTCTTTTTGTTCTTTTTTTTTCATATACACTCTAAGAAATAATCGAGTAAAAAGGGTGTCCTTTTGCTACACAACAATAATCGTCATCTGGCTTGCTCACGTTTCCTCTCTTGAAAACCCGGCTCTCGGCACATTCCTATCAAGAATGCTATGTCACGCTGATAACGCGTGCGGCGTTTGTGACCGGGAAGTGCCGGGACGGCGGTGATAACGCCAGGAAGGTACGCGGGGCAGATGACGATTATTGTTGTGTAGCAAAAAAGGCACCCTTTTTGCTCGATTATTTCTTAGAGTGTATAGCTCCGCCGAGCTCACGCGATGCGAGCGCCCTCACACACCAGAGTGCGCTCCTCCTCTCCACTCACTCTCCGCTACTCCGCCCACCTGCTCCGGTTGCTAGGGTGGAGGATAAGCGCCCGCGCCCGCAGCTGTTGCTATGGGAGAGGGAGTCAGAGCGGAGAGATAACACCTGCCGGCGCGCGGACGCCGCCGCCGGGCAGCGCCGCACAACGTCGGATGCCTGACATAGCCCGACTAAGAAATGCATTCGCATTTAAAACTGAGGTAAGGCTGTGAAACTACTTACGTGCCATAGCAGCGCGGGAGTTTGTTCGCGAGCCCGCGCTTGCCGCAGCCGTGCTCAGGTCGCAGTGCTGCCTCGCTTCTGCGGCGGCGACGCTCACATTGAATCTCTAGGGAACGCGCGGATCGCGAGCCGTCGCGCAGATGCCGTCCTTCGGAGTTTTGCTCTATCTGGGACCACGGTGTAAGAGGTAGCTTAGGTGAGCGAGTGCGGTCGCTGGGCGCGCCGCGGTAAGGTTCTGCTTCCAGATAGCGCCGACAGATGGCGCGCGAAACTGCTGCCCTTTATCTCTGCCTCCCGCATGCTCTGTGCCTGCGTCCCGTTCCTGGTGTAGAACCGCTCTGCCGAGGGCAACAAATTTTCCATTTTAACACAGCGCTGTCAAAGACTTACGAGCGGTTTGTACGTATTATGAGGCCTAGTCGTTGAGTTATTGTTCATAATGGGTTGCCCCAATTGCAATCCACGTGCAGTGAGAAACAAATTAGGTTGAGGAACGATTGCCGACGTGCGGTTCACTTTGGCTGGAGTCTGCATATAACTGATTAATTTTTGCTTAACAACGGAAGCCGAAGCCTGAGCAATACGTTAGAATCGACATTAAGTTATAGGATCATGGAGCAGCTTCTGGTGCGACCGTGCTATGTCGCAATCCTGTGATTATACAAGTTAACGTTTTTTTAATGACGTATGGGATGTTTTTTTCATCAGCTTTACCTGGCGCCACTAGTTAAAAAGCCAGCGGCATATCTTTTTGCTATTCCGCTCATATTGCCGCGAAAGCTGTCTACTGTTTGTTTTGTTGTTGTTGTTCCTCTGACCTTTGGCGCAACCCACCTCGGGGGATAGGCCATGGATTGTTCGCGTTGAAAGTTACCGACACATGACTTCATCATTTTTGTGCGCGATACGAGATGTGCCTAGAAGTAACGACAAGAATCTGGAACAGTGTGTTCGATATTGCCCACATTCTTGTCGTTACTTGCGACAAGAATGTGGAAATTTTTTTTACGGCCTTTAAATTGAGCGCGGCCTAAAGCATGAAGCACTCTGTTCAGGTAGCGCCCGCATGGTTCTCTTCCTGACCGTCGGACTGCCGTCATCACTACGTGACAATATGTAGCATAACGTCGCATCAGCAAACATATTTAATGCCATTTATTTACTGACTTTTAGAATTTTCTGACAAGAAAGCGATAACACAAGAGGTCATACGAAATGTCCGATAAAAGAAGCACATACAAGCTTTGCCATTTTCCGCAAGTCGTTGCCTTTTTTTTTTTTTTTCATGTGTGTGCTTCAGTTGCATACAGTACTGACGCATACGTAGACAGATATAGTAGTGTAGCAACTTCGCAAGCATTTCTTCTTTGTGAGTACCACAAGGAAATCTGAACTGGAAATTCTCCAACATGGCGTCAGTAGCTTTGTCGTATGCATCCCTGTCACCTGCATACTTGGCAAACTGTTCTCGGTGTATTTGAAAAAATCAGAGGTGCATGTTTAGATGCGTGAGCCAGCCTCCGCAGAGTCTTCCTGTTAAACAGCACCGACGATCCGTCGCTTGTCCTATGCGCAACCGCAGCGTCAATAAACACGACGTCCCTCACTCCAGCTAAGTTGATGAGATGCCCCGCCCATGACGGCTGTGGCAGGCTAACGCAAGATACTGCACTGAAAAGCCGTTCGAACAATGAGTCACATGAGTTACTCTCACCGGTCTTTGCCACACCACAGCTGTCGTCGGACGACGTTTCCATATTGTCTGCTGATGAGACTTCTATGTGGCTAGCTGTCGTTGGCAAGCTGCTGCTATCGTTGTTACAGGTACTCACCGAAGCAGCCACAGGAAGCGCAAGCCGTTTCATTTGCTTTCGAGGGCTTTAAATCTTTCTGGACAGGTAGCTTGGCGCACCTTCGAAAATTGATGGCACAGCGTCTTTTTAAAGGCCCGCTCTTCTTGTTCCAGACATCAGCACATGGCCGTCAATTCCCGCAGACCACGTCTTCAGGATAAAACGGGAAGCGAAGTGCTTCTCACAAACGCGATCAGTTCTCTGGAGCACGCGGTCTTTACGAGGTATCGCTCGTCTCGATGCTTCAAGCCTTGCTTCATCGTTCGGCGGCTTGAAAAGCGAGTACTTTTCTTTGCAAGACTTGTAACCTGTGTTAAAAAACGGTACGAAGCACTTTCCCATTATGCAGGCTCATGAAAAATTTCGAAGGTTGGGAGCTACCTGGCAGACAAATGAACAATGCGTTGACAAAACACGGCGCGCAGCAACAACGTGCCATGAACAAGGCTGCTATCGGTTAGTGCTGTCTGAGAGCGCGAAGCGAGTGAGCGGGCACAAGTTTCTAGCGCCCTCTCTTGACGAGCGGAGAAAGGAGAACTTTAAGCCGGCCGCAGCGGCCCTCGCCCAGCGCGCGCCGTTCAGTCACCTAAGCTACTTCTTACACCGTGTCTGGGACCCAGTGGGCGGCCATCTCCCTGTAGCAGCGGCAGCTCGCGATCGCGCCTTAAAAATACGTATCAGAGGCAGTCTTGATCGCCAACGAAAGTGACCGTGTCACACGGGCGATTTCGTTAGATTCCGTCAGGGGTGATATTTATCGATCAAAATCAAGAATCATCGCTGATATACTATACGACAATCACTCATACGATGATGCAGACGACAACTTATAATCGCTACTGTGTCATTCGATCACTGCCGAATGTCATCAGATCAAACAAAATCGTAGTCCAAGGTTTCCGCGTAGCAGCGCTTGACCTAAATAAAGGCTTTCTTGATTTCGATCATTGCCTGTGTGACATGTTTGATAACAGCAAATACTTCCGAATGCGGATATTTTATGACAGATGTCAGGAAACGTACCGCTGGCACCTCAAGTGTTCATGTCCCTAGCTTTCTTATTAGGATCTCGGCCTGTACAACAGTTTTGCTGCTCACAATCTACACTACTGAATGAGGCTCGTCATGGCAGTAGTGCTGAGATTTATTTATGCAGACGAGCTACATATAAGTATATTGAAATTAAGGTGATGGTATTTTTATCACACTGCACAGAAAAAAAAAAAGAAATGCGGGACTGCAAAATAGTATCACAGATTATTATTTCATGAATGTTCAGGCATGTCTTGCTTTGTATGTATCTGTTCTTATGTGAAAGCCTTCTCAAGTCTAGCTTTGGCATACTGAGCACCAGAATGAACACATATTGCGTTCTTACAGATTCTTGCAGAATTGGTGGGCAGTGAAAATGAAGAAATCGAAATGCCAGGCCCCAGTTCAAGTCAGAACGCTTCACCTGATAATCCAGCAGGTACGTACCAGCCAACTGTTCCATACAAAATTATATAGGCTGAGTCGTTCTGCATATGTTTCAAAATATTTTTTCTACTCACTGTTTCAGTGGAAGCAACACTTGATGGTTGCCCAGATGATCATCCACAGGAGATACAAGGAGTGAGCAATTCCAATCCCCAAACTTCTGACCAGTGCGTACAAACAACTGTGCAGCGAACAACACGCAACAAGGGTGTGCAGGCAGATATAAAGAAAAGCACAGCTTCACACTCCACCCAAGCAAAGCCTCAAACCATTTCAATAGGTACGTTCCTGTGAATCGAATTGGCTGTGCTTGTAACACAATGCATTTTGCACTTAAAGGTCACAGGTCTAGAATATTTCGATTTCCGCGCATGATTCTAGCTCTACACTTTGCTGATTGATTGATTAGTTGGGCTTTGTGGCGCAAGGGCCATAGGTGGCCAAAGAGCGCCATGTCTTTGAAGTGATGTTAGCGATGGCCAATGGTTTTGATGACAGGGTGTATTACGGCTGTATAGAGGCCTAAAATAACGCGCTATATATAAGCGTAAAAGCTGTGTATAGAGCATAAAAATATGGCGGCGATACGTGATGTGATCTATGGGTGTGGAATGAATTGCAAGTGAGTATGGTATCTACAAATGAGAGACATGAAAACAGCACGAATGCCTCCTCAAGGCCTTTGAAACCAAAGGCAGGGAGGCAGGCGCCTTTTTTAATAGAGCTGCCGCAGCAACAACCTCTTTAAGAGGTCGTGCTACGGGTTGCCAGGGTATATTACATGAAAGCTTTGAATTTCTTTTAAAAACGCCAACACAGATTGATGTTTAAAAACCGGTTCGCTCCTAAAAGCATCGATGGATGTAATGGTATTTGTTCGCGGAATGCTAATGGGAAGTACTTTTTTCTTAAATGATCTAATTCGGTGCATTGAATAAGAATGTGCAGGACAGTGAGTGGTTCACCACACTTATCACACAAAGGTGGATCATCACCGGACAAAAGGTGTGAGTGTGTGCTGTGTGTGTGTCCTGTTCTTAATCTGGTGAGTGTTACTTGTGTGTGGCGTGACTTGGATACTGGCGGCCAATTCGCGAGCTGTGGCTTGATTAGATGAAGTTTATTGTGTGTTTCCCTATCCCATAACCGCTGCCAATGATCCCTGAGTTTTCGTTTAAGGAATGGTTTGAGATCAAGTGCAGGGACAGATACGGATGTATTGGCTGTAGCGTTTTCGTGGGCGGAGACAGCTAACTGGTCCGCCAACACGTTTCCTTGGATCTCCCTGTGGCCTGGCACCCAGCAGACTACGACATGCTGTTTGTGTGCGTAGAGCGAGCATAAAAGCGAGTAGAGGGAAACAAGGACAGGATTTTTGTGCTTTTTTAGACTTTTCAAAGCTTTTACCACGCTCAAAGAATCAGTGTAAATTACTGCGTTTTGTAGTTGTAATTGTTTGATGTGTTTTACTGCCGCAAGTATCGCAGAAGCTTCTGCTGTGAAGATACTCGTATTAGAATCCAGAACACCGGAATCCGAAAAAGAGGGACCGACTGCTGCGTACGACACAGAAGTGTGAGACTTGTAGGCGTCGGTGTAGAATTCTGGACAAGTGTATTTGTGCTGCAGTTCGTAGAAGTATGAACGTATGTGTGCAGTAGGCGCGTGTTTTGTAACATCTGTGAAAGAAACATCGCAATCTATTATCTGCCACTGCCACGGCGGGAGACTTGCAGCGGTAGGTACCAAACGGTGTTCAAAAAGTGGCACACCCGTTTCCTCAGCGAGGCCCCTCACACGAAGTGAATAGGGCTGTCTCAGCGACGGACGGTTCTCAAATAGGGCAGTGCTGGACAGATCATTGATTGTGGAGTGTGTGGGGTGTTCTTTGTCTGCGTTCACTTTGAGATAATATACAAAAGACATGTACGACCTCTGCATGTTTAGCGACCACTCGTTCGATTCGACGTACAGGCTTTCCACGGGGCTGGTGCGAAAAGCACCCGTGGAAAGGCGAATGCCTAGATGATGAATAGGATTAAGCATCTTTAAGGTTGTTGGTGTCGCGGACTGATATATTATAGCTCCGTAATCTAGACGAGTGCGTATGAGGCTTTTATAGAGATTGAGAAGGCACTTCTTGTCACTACCCCACGTAGTTCGTGACAACACTTTCAGAATATTCATGGTTTTCATGCACTTGTTCTTGAGATACTTGATATGTGATATGAAGGTTAGTTTTGTGTCTAATATTAGGCCCAGAAACTTATGCTCACTCTTCACAGACAGACGTTCACCATGCAGGTTAACATCCGGATCCGGATGAAGACCCCTCTTTCGAGAGAACAGGACGCATGTGCTCTTTTGTGCGTTCAATTTAAACCCATTTTCTTCTGCCCATTGAGAGACCTTGTTCAAACCTAACTGAACCTGCCGTTCACACATAGAAAGGTTGCAGGATTTAAAACCGACCTGTACATCGTCGACATATGTGCAGTAAAACATACTGCGTGGGATGGACAGGCGCAATGAATTCATTTTGATAATAAAAAGTGTACAACTCAGTATACCACCTTGCGGCACTCCTGTTTCTTGGACAAATGTTCGGGACAAAACAGTGCCTACTCGAACACGGAATGTCCGACTGGACAGGTAGCTTTCGATTATGGTCAAAATTCTACCACGTACCCGCAAGTGTGAAAGGTCTCTTAGTATACCAAAGCGCCATGTAGTGTCATAGGCCTTCTCCATATCGAGAAACACAGAAAGAAAAAATTGCTTATGGACGAAAGCGTCACGAATTTGTGCCTCGCTACGGACAAGGTGATCATTGGTGGATCTAGCCTCTCTAAACCCGCACTGGTACGGGTCCAGTAGGTTGTTTGTTTCAAGGAAGTGTATCAGTCGCCTATTTAACATCTTTTCGAAAAGCTTGCAAAGACAACTCGTTAGGGCGATGGGCCTGTAGCTTGAAACTGAGGACGGGTCCTTGCCCTGTTTTAGAATTGGGATAACGATGGCTTGTTTCCAGGCTGAAGGGATCTCGCCAGAAGACCATACAGCATTACACAGGGAAAGAAGGGCTTCTTTGGTTTCAGAGGGCAGGTGTTTCAACATTTCATATGCCACACGGTCGGAGCCTGGGGCGGAATCATTGCAGCAGTTTAGCGATGCCTGTAATTCAGCCAAAGAGAAAGGTTCATTGTATTCCTCGTGTTGTGAGGATTTTCGCTCTAGTTTCTGTTTCTCGATTTTTGTTTTGTATCTTTGGAAATCTTCAGTATAGTGCGACGAGCTGGATACCTGTTGGAAGTGTGCGCCAAGGAAGTTCGCCTGGTCTTCCAAGCTGTTGCCTTGTGTGTTGACTAGAGGGAGTGAATATACTTGTCGTCCTGCTACCTTACTAACCATGTTCCAGACTTTGGCCTCTTGTGTATATGAGTTTATGCCCGATAAATATTTATGCCAACTTTCCCTTCTAGCCTGTCGGCGCGTTCTTCTGCCTTCAGACTTTATTTTCTTAAAGCTGTTAAGATTCTCGGCTGCCGGTGAGTCTCGAAGCAACCTCCATGCTTTGTTTTGCTTTGTGCGCGCATTTCGACACTCGGTGTTCCACCATGGGACACGTCGTTTGCCGGGCTGTGCAGATGTTTGCGGGATACACTTAGTTGCAGCATCAGTCACAAAAGCAGTAAAGTACTGTACAGCTGCATCTATGCCTAAACTACATATGTTAGTCCAACTTAAACGAGTAATCTTATGAAGCTGTTCCCAATCGGCTTTATCTATGAGCCATTTGGGAATTTGCGGAGGACATTCATTTGATATAGGTGTGCTCATTGCTACCGGAAAGTGGTCACTTCCGTATGGATTATTCATGACTTTCCATTGGAGTAGGGGTAGGAGCGATGGAGATACAATGCTGAGGTCTATGGAGGAGTAGGTATTGTTTGCGAGGTTATAATATGTTGGCTCTTTTCGATTCAGAAGGCACGCACCGGAAGAAAAAAGGAATTGTTCAATTAGGCGACCTCGCGCATCGCAGCGAGCGTCACCCCATAGACTACTATGTGCATTAAAGTCTCCTAGGACAAGATAGGGTTCTGGAAGTTCATCTATTAATGACTGGAATTCTTGTTTATGCAGTTGGTATTGTGGAGGTATATACAGAGAGCAAATGGTGACGAGCTTATTGAAAAGGACAGCTCGAACAGCCACTGCCTCAAGGGATGTTTGAAGTGGTAAGTGTGTGCATGCAATCCCTTGATTAACTATAATGGCTACACCTCCGGATGATGCCAAGGCTTCATCTCGGTCCTTTCGGAAAATAATGTAACTACGTAGAAAGTTGGTGTGTTTGGATTTTAAGTGTGTTTCTTGTACACACAGCACTTTAGGTGAATGTTTGTGTAGAAGTTCTTGGACATCGTCGAGGTTCCATAGAAGGCCCCTAACGTTCCATTGTATGATTTGTGTGTTCATCATGAATGTAAAGTAATGCTGTGTGTACGAGAGAGAGACAGGTATCTGTTGTTTAGATGGGAAGTCGGAACTCAGGTAACAGGGCCTTCATCGGGCCCCGTTATGGGCTTTTTGTTTTCTTGGCGCGCTCCAAGGAGCTACGCCGACCTTTCGGTACCGCAGGTACCGTAGTGTCCATTGCCTCCTGGGAGGCACTGGATGCCCGCAGGTGCGGGCCGGTGTTTCGGTTTCGGGCCTCGCCTGGTGAGACGAGGCCTTGGGATCCGACGACCAGTCCGACCAGTCGCCAGTCCCTGTTCGCGAGTCGGCGGAGTAGACTTAACTACTGCCGCCTTGGGGGCAGGCGCCACAGCCGACGACTCGCTCTGCACGGGCCGAAGGAGTGGCGGAGGCCGGTACGACGTTGCCCCCCCGGCGCGCCGCATCAGCGTAGGGTGTGGAGTAGAAAGGTGCGCACCTGTTACGGGCTTCCTTGAATGAGATGTTATCCTTTACTTTGAGAGTGATGATGTCCTTTTCTTTTTTCCAGTTTGGGCAGGAACGTGAATAGGTTGCGTGATCACCGTCACAGTTGATACAGTGTGGTGCGCTAGAACAGTTGTCAGAAGGGTGGCCTTGGCCTCCGCATCTTGCGCAAGTTTCCTGACCACGGCAGCTCTGCGAGCCGTGGCCAAATCGTTGACATTTGTAACATCGTCTAGGGTTCGGAATGTATGGGCGGACGGTAAGCTTGATGTAACCTGTTTCTAATTCTGAAGGCAGTACACTGGATGCGAATGTTAATATGAGGTGCTTTGTAGGTATTTCTTTATTATCGCGTCTGATGATGATTCGTTTGGCATCAGTGACATTTTGGTCTTTCCACCCCTCTAGCAGTTCTTGTTCGGACAAGTCAAGGAGGTCTGCTTCTGAGACAACTCCGCGTGATGTATTCATGGATCGGTGAGGCGAAACAGATATTGGAAGGCTACCAAATGTTGTTAGGTTGCCAAGCTTTTCAAAGTGGTGTTTCTGGGGTAGTTCAAGCAGAAGGTCGCCGCTAGCCATCTTAGTTACCTTGTAGCCTGGTCCGAAGACTTCGGTCAGTGACTTTGAGACAACAAATGGTGAAATTGATCTGGCTTGTTTTTCTGGTGTTTCGCTATGAATGACATGGAACTTTGGATACGATAGGCCGGGGCGGTTGAAGCATGAGAGTTCTTCGGTGCGTACCCTTTTGTGAGGGAGACGATCGAGTAGTCGTGGAAATGAAGGTGTTCCCATCATAGTTTTGTTTGTTTCGGCAGCAATGGCGGCCACCCACCATGGAGTCCTACTTGGGGACGCTGCAGTACTTAAATGTATAAGGCTGCAGACGCCAGCCGTATATTGCCGCTATAACCAAATATAACTACTCAAGGTTGAGTAACTACACAAGGTTAACCCTTGCCGCCCGGAAAAATCGGAAGTAAACGGAAGAGAGGAGTAGACAGGAAAGATATAAAGTGAAAGCGAAAGACGAAGATGTAGGTAGAGAAGGAAAGGAAAGGGCGACTGCCGATTTCCCCCGGGCGGGTCAATCCGGGGGTGCCGTCTACGTGAAGCTGGGGCCAAAGGGGTGTGTTGCCTCTGCCGGGGGGGCCTTAAAGGTCCAAACACCCGGCGTCAGCTCAACCCCCCAGGATCCCTTTTTCCCCGGACACGGCAGAGCCACGCACGGCGAGGCGTGGGAGGAGGTCGAGGCCCCCCCGTTGGCTCGGGTCCGTGGTGTCGCCACACACCAAACGCCTGCTCGCGCAGACGCCCCTGCGGGGGGCTCTACACTTTGCTGACATGCTTCATAGTTCATAGTGGATCAGTGGGGCTGCATATTTTGTTTGTTTGAGTTCTCAGGTATAACAGGTTGGTGGACCAGTCATGACAGATGCAAGTACACAGGTCAATATGAGCATACAGGAAGAGGAGTGTGAGTACATAATTCCAGATGACCTCTTTTGTAACGACCCAGATGATGATCCTGATTACACCCCTTTGGATGACCTTGATGAACTGCACGTTCTGCAAAGCTATGTTACGTAGTTTTGCATACTAGAATTATATAAAGAAGGATGCATGGATTTGCCAGGACATATGTGGCTGTATTTGGAAAGTAATCAAAATATGTTCCATTTTTTTTCTCAGGCCAGAAGAACTACCCAACGCAAACATCTGGCCAAGAAAGAAGAATTTTCTTCGTTCAAGAAAAGTGTCTGCGTGACCTTCTGATTGTGTGCAGCATCTGCCTTGCTCCTCGTGCAGTGACCTTCACGTGTGAGGGAACGTTGGTGGAGGCTAACGGCCAGTGCCGGTCAGGCCATGCATTCTGCTGGCGCAACCAAGATGTGGAAAAACAGCAGCCAGTGCTCAACTTGCAACTTTGTGCAGCCTGTTTTCGGGAAACAACCCGAGAGTTTCAATCAGAATGCTTTCGATGATGGGAGTACAAGTTGTGAGTGAGCGGACGTTTTTCTCCATCCAACGCGTACACCTGTGGCCCGCCATTGGCAAAGTAAGCAAGGCAGTTGCAGATTATTTTTTTTTGTTTTTAGAAGAGGCACTCATTGCGCTGAAATTTTTCAGGTATATCAAGATGAGCAGGAGCTTTTGCTTTTAGATGCTCAGAAGAGAAAAGTGAAGCTTGCTGGGGATGGGCGAGCAGACTAGCCCGGTTATAGCGCGAAGTTTGGCACATATTCATTGCTGGATGTTTGGTTTGGTTTGGTTTTTTATGGCGCAAAAGCAGCTGAGGCTATGCTGCGCCAGACACAAGACGTTAAGGAATGGACACTGAAATGATGAACTTTTAAAGCTTATTCAACAAATTACATTCTTTCAGGAAGCTTAGCACGTCAGGCAGAGGTATTATAGGGTCATCTCCTAAAAACAAAGCAGGGTGTAAAGGTACGTGTTGTTTGTATAGTTTGCTGAAATGTTTTTGTCTCTGTGTTTCAATGTTGGGACATGTGATTAGGATATGCATAAGTGTTAACGGTTCTTGGAATTTTTCACACGTTGGTTGTTCTTCCTTTGCGAGCAAAAAGTTGTGTGTCAAGTGTGTGTGTCCAATGCGAAGTCGGCATAATATAACTTCGATAAACCGTTGTTGGTGACGGTCGGTCTTCCATTCACCGATTAGGGGTTTCACCATGTGGAGCTTGTTATTCGTGCATGTGTCCCACTGTAGTTGCCATTTCGCTAGTAGAGCTAGACGAATTGTTCTATGGATGTCTTTAAGGGGAATTTTCACATTGTCTACTGTTTTGTGGGCTGCCAATGAAGCGTATTTATCTGCTCTTTCGTTTCCAGGTATCCCAACATGACTTGGGACCCAGCAGAAACGGATGGAAACTGCCTGGCTGTTTAAATATACCATGTTTAAAATGTCACCCACTAATGGCTCACATTCGGATTTTATATGTAGTGCTTTTAGTGCGCTTAGTGAGTCGGTGTATATGATTGCTTTCTTGTATTTGGCAGCGATGATTTTCCGCACTGCTTCACTCAAAGCATAAGCTTCAGCTGAAAAAATGGAAAAACTACGAGGTACTCTCACAGACACTGCACTTTCCGCTGTCGCGATCCCAATACCCACATGGTTTTCTGTTTTTGAGCCATCTGTGTAAAATTCTTCGTAATCCCTATATTTGTGCTGAAGTGTATGGAATTCTTGAATTATGTGTTCTGGTGGAGTGCTTTTTTTGTTGAAACGGCTTAGTGAAAACTCGCAAAGCTGTGACAGGTCGAACCATGGCGGCAGTCTTGGTGGTTTAGTAGCGACGTGTAGTGCTCCTTCAGGGATGGCATAAATGTGGCAATGTTCCTCGAAGCGCAGGACAAGTGGTTTGATTAGGTTTGGTTTGTTAATGTAGTGTAAGCGTGAATTACACTTTGTGACAATGTCGTAGCAGATGTGTTGTGGTGATGACCTTATTCTTAAGACGTATGACAGAGTTAGTAGAGCTCTTCGGTGACTCAAGGGAGGTTCGTTGCATTCCACATATAAGCTCTCCACTGGCGATGTTCGGTAAGCACCACTAGATAGACGTAGGCCGAGATTGTGCACAGGGTCAAGACGCCGAATGTAAGACCCCCGTGCCGATCCGTAGATGACACAACCATAATCTAAAATACTGCGCACGATGGAACGGTAGATGCGCAGCAGGCAAAGTCGATCGGAACCCCAGTGTTTATGAGATAACACCTTCAGAAGGTTGAGTGCTCTATTAGCCTTAACTTTTAGTGCGTTTATATGGGAAAGGAAGTTGAGTTTTTGGTCAAATGTAACTCCTAAGAATTTGTATTCTTGTTTTACCGGAATTTCCGTGTTGTTTAGTTTAAGAGCAGGGTCAGGGTACAATCCACGTTTTTGCGTGAAAAGAACTGCGGTAGTTTTTTGTGCCGAGAAACGAAAACCGTTTTGGCCAGCCCATTTCGTAAGCTTATTGATTGTTATTTGCAGTTGCCTTTCACAGGATGATAGGCTGGAGGCCCGACAGGCGATCTGAAGATCGTCAACGTATACGGAGTGCATGACTGTGGGAGGTATGACCTTGTTGATGGAGTTCATTTTGACTATGAAGAGTGTTGTACTCAAAATGCAACCTTGTGGCACGCCATTTTCTTGGACAAATACTCGAGAGAGTACTGTGCCGAGACGTACTTGAAATGTTCTGTTAGAGAGGAAATCACATAAGCAGTTTAGCATTCTTCCACGAATCGCCATGTCTGCAAGGTCTCTAAGAATCCCGTATCGCCACGTCGTGTCATATGCCTTCTCTAAGTCGAAGAAAACTGCGAGACAGTACTGTTTGTGTAGAAATGCATCTCGTATTTCGTGTTCCAGTCTAACGAGATGGTCAGTGGTAGAACAGCCTTTTTTGTATCCACACTGGTGTGAGTCTATAAGCTGTGTTGATGTAAGAATGAAGGTGAGTCTTATGTTTATAATGCTCTCGTATGTTTTTGCCAGACAACTTGTTAATGCAATCGGCCTGTAGTTGCTCGGGGATGTTGGGGGTTTACCAGGTTTTAAGAGAGGTATGACTATCGCATTTTTCCAGTCTTCAGGCATTATGCCGGATTCCCATATTTTGTTGAAGAATTGGAGAAGAGCCTCCGCCGATGCTTGGGACAGGTGCGCCAACATTGTGTAGTGTACCCGGTCAGGCCCTGTTGCCGTTTTTTTACCGGCGGAAAGTACCCTATTTAATTCGTGTAATGTGAGAGGATGGTTGTAACATTCATCCGATGCGCTAGCAGTGGGGAGTTTTTGTTTTTCAGCCGTTTCTTTGTACTTAAGGAATGCATCGGTGTAATTCGCTGAGCATGATACATCGTAAAAGTGTTCGCCTAAAAGGTTGGCCTGGTCTTCTAGTGTTGTTTGTGTGTCTGGACTTGTAAGCAGTGGTATTGTGTATGATGAGTATTCTCCTCTGAACTTCCTCACCTGATCCCAGATATGTTTAGATGTGGCTGAACTATTAATGGATGATATGTATTTGTGCCAAGAACTCTTTTCTGCCTGCCTTCGGATGTATCGTGCTTTGGCTTTTGCCTGTTTAAAACTTATGAGGTTGCTATAAGTCGGGTACCTTCGTAGGGTTCCCCATGCCTTGTTTTGCTGTTTTTTGGCTTCGGTGCACTCATCTGTCCACCAAGGATTTAACTTTTTGCGCACAATGCCAGATGATTGGGGTATCGCCTTTTCCGCCGCTGAGATGATAGCGTCAATGAACTTTCTATTGAGTTCCTGAACAGAAAGTTCGGGTGAGAAAATGTGCTCGAGCTTTGCGTTAAGCGTAAAAAGCTGCCAGTTTGCGAGTTGCAATTTCCACCGGCGTGGCTTGGTGGCGAGTGTTTGATACGATGGCATGAGTTTGATGATGGCGGGTTGGTGGTCGCTACCATATGATTTTCCAAGGACTTCTCATTTAAAATCGGTGAAGAGACTTGGTGAGCAGAGAGCGAGATCTAAACAACTAAAACTGCGTGATGTTGGCGAAAAATATGTAAAAGCTCCCGAGTTTAAAAGGCAGATATCTTTTGATAAAACGAAATCTTCAACGATCTGCCCTCTTGCATCAGTTTTGTCGCCACCCCAAAGGGTAGAATGAGCATTAAAATCCCCAACTAAAATAAATGGTTTTGGTAACTGTTCCACTAGATTTTCTAAGCTTTTAGTGGTGAAAAGGGTGTGCGGTGGAATATACAGCGAGCAGATGGTGATGGTTTTGTATGATAGAATGGTGACGGCTACGGCCTCGAAAGATGTGTTTATTTGGACATCTCGCGTGGGAATGCTGCCCTGCACAACTATGGCTACTCCTCCCGAAAGACGGTTGCAATGTTCGCGGTCCTTTCGGGCAACTGTAAAGCCCTTTAGGAAATGGTCATGTTTTGCACCAAGATTTGTCTCTTGGAGGCAAAAAGCCACTGGTGAGAACTTGTTGATGATGTCCTTTATGTCACCTAAATTATGAATTAAACCTCTACAATTCCAATGTACGATAAAAGCCATGATGAAGTAAAATTAAGCAAATGTACTTGTGGGGATTGTTCGGATAAAACTAAGTATGATAGGTGACATTATTAAGAACTGAGACTACAGACGAATGCGATAACCATTTTGGTTATCGCTTGCTTTTCATGGTTATTGGTACCTTTTCCTGTTTGGCGCGCTCCAGGGAGCGCTTGTCCTTCGGTGTCGTTGACACCGAGGTCTTCTGATCGACCTCCATCGCCTTGCCAGAGGCGCTGGAAGATCGAGAGCTCGGCGCTGAGACGCGAGTCTCAGGCCTTGGCGTTCGATTGATTTTAGGGCCCAGCGAGACCGGAGTCGGCGGGCCCTTTGAGATGGATGGAGCAGCAGACGCTGCTTCCATCAAGGGGGCGGAAGGAGTCACAACGGGACCACTTTGTGCGGACCCGGAGGGCGTTTCAAGCCTTTGTGACGCTGCCCCCGACTGCGTCACATCGGCGTAACTTCTCTGGAAAAGGTGAGATAACCGTTTCCGCGCTTCGTAGAAGGAGATCTTTTCTGTGATTGTTAACGCGATGATTTCCTTTTCATTCTTCCAGGATGGGCATGAACGGGAGTACGCTGCGTGATCTCCCTTACAGTTGACGCAAAATGGCGATGATGTGCAATTTTCGGAAGTGTGGTCGTTGGCGCTGCATTTGGCGCATGTTTCTTTTCCTCTGCATGTGTGGGATGCGTGACCGAATCTTTGGCATTTAAAACAGCGTCTGGGGTTTGGGATGTACGGCCTGACATTGATTTTCACATACCCAGCCACAAGAGAGGTGGGCATTTCACTTGTACCAAAGGTAAGAATGACATGTTTGGTGGGGATTTCCTGGTCGTTGCGGCAGATGACTATTCTCTGAACTTTTATTACTCCTTGGTCTTGAAAACCCTCAAGGAGCTCTTCATCACTTAGGTTTAAGAAGTCGTCTTCAGATATTACTCCCCTGCTGGTATTCAGGGACCTGTGGACAGAAATTGTAATTGTTGCTTCACCAATACTGTTTAGTTCCAGTAGCTTCTGCACTTGTTCTTTTTCGGTTAGTTCGAGTAGGATGTCACCGCTCGACATTTTTGAGGCTTTGTATGTTGGTCCAATTTTTTCTTTGATGCATTTGGCGACCAGAAATGGGGACAGCTTTCTTGCGGGTGTGTTTGCACTGTGGATGACATGGTACTTTGGGAATCCTACTATAGTCTGTGTGGAGAAATGGAAAGTTTCTTCGGTGCGGCCTCTTTTGCGAGACCGATCAATGATGGCGGATGCTTGAGAAGCCATAAAAAAATTAGTGTGTTCGGCAACAGCGCCGACCGCCCACCACGGAGCCCAACAAGGGGACGCGGCTGGACTTGTGAGCAAGCCTGCACGACGCCAGCTGTACGCTGTCGCTATAACCAAATATATATACCCAAGACTGGATATGATACACATGGTTAACCCTCGCCGCCAGGAAAACTAGGAAGTAAACGGAAGCGAGGAGAAGACAGAAAAGATTGAAAGGGAGAGAAAGACGAAGATGTAGGGAGAGAAGGAGACAGGAAAAGGCGACTGCCGATTTCCCCTGGGTGGGTCAGCCCAGGGGTGCCGTCTACGTGAAGCACGGGCCAAAGGGGTGTGTTGCCTCCGCCGGGGGGCCTTAAAGGTCCAATCACCCGGCGTCGGCTCAACCCCCAGGATCCCCTTTTCCCCGGACACGGCTAAGCCACGCACGGCTAGGCGTGGGAGGGAGTCGAAACTCCCCCGTTAGCTGGGGTCCGTGGTGTCGCCAAACACCAAACGCCTGCTCGCGCAGACGCCCCTGCGGGGATTGCTGGATGTAGAGAGTAACAAGATACTGCACTTTGAGGTCGTGCAGGTGTGTTATGACTTTACTATGACACTTTAACAAGTTCATGTTGCTTACTTTCTGAAGTGTTTATCACAAAAGAGCGTATTGAATTTGCAGTCCAATGAGGTTGGCGACAGCTGTCGCATGGAGCTGGCTGGGCTACAGCGTGCCCTTGATTTCTTGGACCACAACAATGTTGAAGTGTCCGTTCTTGTCACGGACCGCCATGCTCAAGTGAAGTGTTTCATGCAAAAACACAAGGAAGAAACCGAACACGAGTATGATGTGTGGCATATGGCAAAAGGTACCCTAATGAATTTTGTAAACGATTGACGCAGGCTTACTTGCGGCGACTTTATACAAATCAATGGTCACATTGTCTGTTTTAAATGTGCATTTCAGGGGTCAACAAGAAGCTGCAGACTGCAGCAAAACAAAGCGACTGCAAGGAGTTGCTACCATGCATAAAATCTATTACGAACCATATGTACTGGGCAGCAGCTTCTAGCCATGGAAACAAGGAACTAATCGTTCCAAAGTGGAAGTCGCTTCTGAATTACGTTCAAGGCATTCATGAGCACGATGATGAGTTGTTTCCCTCGTGTCTGCATGGCGAGATTGAGCCGAGAGAATGGCTAAAAAAAAGGTGAGCAATGGTAAAGCAGCAAGAGTTGGGACTTATACATTTAAACTTTAAATTTAAGAGTTTTTGTTACACAGAAACTCTGCTGATATATTACTATTCAAAAAGTGGACCTACATAAGCAGACTGACATAACTTTTAAGATTGTAAGCTTTAGAGAACTTTTTTATTCTTATAATAGACTGCTGCTAGAAGGTGGTCTGAAGCAGAGAAACAAGGGGAACTTCAATTGGAATGCCAGTAGATTGATTTTCAATGCGTCCAGCTAACAAAACGATACGCTTGTTTAACCTGCCCCATGATTATATGTAATTACTGAAATGACTGAACAAAAGCAAAATTACATATTAGAGCATTGTAAAGAAATGTCCCTCCATTGATGCTTTATGGCAAAATAGCTGTGTTGATGAGAGAAGTGGGGGCTTTAAGTGTAAGGTGATGCTGAAGGTCGAAGCATAGCAAAGCACCATACCAACATGGTGTGATGTTCAAGAGTCAGTCCTAGGAAAATTCTGTTAGGTTTTTTGGTGTGTTCATTTAATTTAGTTTTTTCTGGAGAAAAAATGTCACAGCACCAGTTTACCACATTTATCACCATATTCAGGTTTGCTATCCCATTGACAAAACCGGGCTTTTGAACATTTTTTGTCAGACTCTAGGGCACTGCAGAAACTCGAAGAGGTGGCCACTGCGAGAACACTGCTGAAAGACATGCCACGGCTTTCCACTAAATACCAGACATATGGACTTGAGGCGTTTCACAGCCTGCTGCTTCATTTTGCACCCAAGCTATACCACTACCCATACGCTGGAATGAAGGCAAGGTATGAAGACGATGTTCCCCCTAGCAGAGCAGTTCACCATTTATTTGTTGTTTTCCTGACACTCTTGTATTGGGAAGAGTCCAACTGCTTCAAACTTTTTTGTGATTTGTCTTGTTACAGCCATTCTAAATGTACGTAATTTATTGTTACATTTATATTAACTATGCCAACTTTGATTAACTGCAAATAGCACCTGGTCAAGGTCAGTTTTTGTAACTACAGAAATTAGATGCTGCTTTTCCTTGTGTGTTCATTCAGTTAAATGCAACTTTTTTTCAGGACACAACTTGCTGTGCTGCACTATAATGAGAATAGTGAGCGTGATCAAGCCTGCGCGAAGGATGGCTCTCCACGATGGCGCATAAAGTACCCGAAAGCAGCTGCGGGTGAGCCTGTGGCCTGTCCCATAATGGAGCCAGCCAAACATGGTAAGTTTTCGTACTATAATTTATTTTGCAGAAATGAAGGTGCCTGAATAATTATCTGCAGGCTACGTCCAAAAGCTCCTGCAGGCAGTGACCACAGCAGCTGTCAATGCACCTCCTGGAAAAAAAGGAAAAGGTCACTCCTAAGACTCGATCACCACTCAGCAGCTCATTTAGTATTGTAAATAAGGACACAGAGGTAGCTAAGCGAATGAGTCGCTTCAATCAGCAGCGACGTAACCACGGCGAATAAGTATTTAATTGTTGTCTTGAGGCTTTAATCGCAATGCATGCTTTTATTATCTACCATTATTTCTCACAGGTGTATGTCAGACCTCCTCGGTCATAAGATCATATAAAGTAGTAAAATTCTCATTTAAAGGAGTACTGACACGAATTTTTAATATTTTTGGGTTGTTGCTCTAAATGAAAACACAGGTGTGGAGAACCCCAAAAAGAGTGTCGTTGTGCCTGGGAATGCATTGAGTATATTTTTAATTTAATACCGCTACTTTAAAACAGCAATTTCGGTATCGAGCGGGCAGACTGCAACTCGCGAAACATGCAACTGCTGTCCTTTGCTGTCAGTCGCACGTGGTTCATGATGAGTGAACTGTCGTCCAGCGCCTCCGACAGCGATTTCTATGACTCAGGCTGCATGCAGGACGCAGATTTCGCAAACCCAATGAGCTGTCTTGAAAAGTCATAGCATTGTCCATGGCGGTTGAGCTGCCTTGAAGATGCTGGGAGGTGAAAACTTTAAAATCAAGCGAAAATACTTTATACATGTTTCCCTGCTCCGTTGTGGGGAGAGCGTTAACACTACATGCCAAGGAAACGAAAAATGTCCGTTTTGCTGCACCTCAAGCTCGTGTCGGTACTCTTTTGATATGTTAAAACAAAGCGAATGAAGATATCACTCTGTGGCAGGACACAACCCTAGTGAAAAAATTCGTATGTACGGAAGATACGGATCCGTACATACGGAATTATGGTATTACGGATCCGCATGGTACGGATCCGCATGATACGGATCCGCATGGTACGGATCCGCATAATGCATATATATGGATTCTACGGATCCGTATCCTCCGTATATACGGCTTCCATTTATACGGAAATATGGTATTATGGATGCCATAATACCATAGTGATTTTGGTTTAGCGAGTCCATACAATGCAGACAAGATCTTCCATTAAGTCAGAACTTGTTGGAGGACAGCTTAGTCGAGAGATCGAAGTAAACTGAGTAATATTTATTCTGCACATGTACGCGCAGAATAAGCCTAAACGATGTGCACTGTCAGACGACAGCACCCTCGCATGTACCACTCAAAATAACTACAAAGAATACGCACTGTCAGACACGACGACACCCTGGCACACACCACCGCACACACACTTGTTCATGTCTGCCACCACTGGTTATGCTCCATGTGTCGAGAATGTAGAAACAATGGCAGTTCTCACACGCAGAGTAAGCATAAACAATGCGCACTGTCAGGCGACACGACACCCGGGCTCACACCAATCAGAATAAGCATAATCAATGCACACTGTCAGATGACACGACACCCTGGCACACGCCACAACACATGCACTTGTTCACACCTGCTGCTATTGACCATGCCAGATATGACGAGAATGTAGAAACAGCAGCAGATCTCACGCGGCACTGCAAATCACGCGGCACTGCACGGGTATATCAGTAAAGAATTGCAGCAGCAAGGAAACGTCGCAAGCGCAATTGCTTAGACGCGGCAGCGTGCGATACACTGGCAGGAGCGCCGCAAGCCACGAAAGACAAGCCCAACGTAGGTGGCGGCGCGCCGCGGTGGAATGTAACGTAATACCATGGTGGGTGAAAGCGAAAGATGACGGTCGCCGAGGGAGCGTTTGACGGGCACAGAAAGTATAGAGGAGGGGAGGGAGGCCCCTCCCTCTTAGGTGACCAGAGGGAAAAGCCCCCCCCCCCCCCCCCCCCGTGCACTCACCTGTGGTCATGGGTTCAGGGAGAACACCATGCTTTCCGTATACTACTTATTGCCACGTGGATCTTTCCGCATAGCGCATACGGATTCCGTTTGTTCTTTCCGTATCCCATGCGGTTTCCGCATGTTCCGTATCATACTTTCCGTATATTCCGCATCGCCGTATGAGTCTATCCGTATAACAGATACGGCATCCGCATGTTCCTTAAGGCTACATCCGTACGCCCATACGGAATTCCTTATGTACCATATGATACTTCCGTATGTTCCTTACAATTTCCGTAAACATCCGTGTACGTGCGTACAAAATGCATATATTTTATACGGAAACTATGCGGAACCCGTATGTTTTCCGTATGACGGCATGCGGATTTTTTCAGTAGGGAAAGCAGTTGTTTCACTCTGCTGCAATTTTATATTTGCTTGGTGCATCACATGCTGCAGTAAGGCTGGAGTTACTCGTGTTGTTCAAATCTTGTGATTAGTGCACATTACGGGTTGTTATTTATGGGGCTAAAAACATGCATGCAGCTTCTTGACATGGTTGGTTCACTCTTGCCGCAATTTTATATTTCCTTGGTGCATCACATGCTGCAGCAAGGCTGGATTTACTCGTGTTGTTCAAATCTTGCGATTAGTGCACATTACGGGATGTTTCACGGGGCTAAAAACGCGCATGGAGCTTCTTTACACAGTTGTTTCACTCTTGCCGCAATTTTATATTTGCTTGGTGCATCACATGCTGCAGTAACGCTGGATTTACTCGTGTTGTTCAAATTTTGTGATTAGTGCACATTACGGGATATTATTCATGGGGCTAAAAACGTGCATGCAGCTTCTTTACACAGTTGTTTCACTCTTGCCGCAATTTTATATTTGCTTGGTGCATCACATGCTGCAGTAAGGCTGGATTTACTCGTGTTGTTCAAGTCTTGCGATTAGAGCACATTACGGGATGTTATTCATTGGGCTAAAAACGTGCATACAGCTTCTTGACATAGTTGTTTCACTCTTGCCGCAATTTTATATTTGCTTGGTGCTGCAGCAAGGCTGGATTTACTCGTGTTGTTCAAATCTTGCGATTAGTGCACATTACGGGATGTTATTCACGGGGCTAAAAACGCGCATGCAGCTTCTTGACATAGTTGTTTCACTCTTGCCGCAATTTTATATTTGCTTCGTGCATCACATGCTGCAGTAAGGCTGGATTTACTCGTGTTGTTCAAATCTTGTGATTAGTGCACATTACGGGATGTTATTCATGGCGCTAAAAACGTGCATGCAGCTTCTTGACATCGTTGTTTCACTCTTGCCGCAATTTTATATTTCCTTGGTGCATCACATGCTGCAGTAAGGCTGCATTTACTCGTGTTGTTCAAATCTTGTGATTAGTGCACATTACGGGATGTTATTCATGGGGTTAGAAACATGCATGCAGCTTCTTTCATGTGTGTTCTGTTTATTTGCTTTTTTGTTCAATGTGTATAAATAAATGTGCTGTAGGAAGGAGGCCCAACACTGGTAAGGGGGAAATTGTCCCGGCTCAATGCCTTGCCTCGATGCACTTCATTGCCACATTAAGTCGTAATTGCTTACTACGTGACAAATACCACAAAACACTCCTTGAGTTCATGAAGAACAGCACAGGAGTTACACCGCACATGTTCCAAACACTGTCTTTCAGCAGCTGTAAAGGTGACACCATTGGTTATTTTATGAGTTCATAGCAATATGTTGGGTACTCGAGCAAAACTCTGAGCATGTCATCAATTGTATCCAGTTTTATGCATGCCGTCAGATTTTTTGTATGTTACAAACATATTTCTTGGTTGTTTTTTAAATAAATATCATGCACATGTTCAAAGTTGCATGTGGTTGCTTGTCTGTTACAAATTGTATTTTCTTTAAAATTAGGACAGACCACAACACTGACAATAAAGTGAATAGAAATTTCTTCTAATTGCCATGTGTATCTGACTTGTTATAGTGCCCAGCTGGAGATGAGCAATAATAAATGATTGGCACATCTCAGTACGTGGCGTTTTTCATTTCCATCAGACATGACAGTGAAAAGTGCCTGCTGTAGCAGTAGTACATCTCGAGCTAGTACACGCAGCTAATATACCGCTTGCATTTTAACACACCATCACTGTAGTACTGGCCAGAATTTCGAAAAAGCGACGATATTTTAAACAGAGCAGCATTATATGAGCCAAACCGTCCATGCGCAAGCTTGCAGCGCAGTTCGGAACACATGTCAACACTGCGCGGCAAAAGAGCGGCACTCGTGCCGCTTTTCTTTTTTTCTCCCGATAGCACACTGACTCATCGCATGCTTCTTGCCCGCTGCGAAGTGTGATACTGATTGCATCAACAACGTTGCACTATGAGCAGTGAAATTCACGAACTAATGTTTCTGCACGATGCGCGCGCTAGCGTGGACCGTGCGAATACGTAGCTAAAAGCTAGTGCCAATGCTGTTGTTCCTTATCGGATTGAATATCCGCGGCTGAACGTATGATTTGCATCAGTTTACGACAGCGAAATTGAGCACTGACATGCATCTTATACGTACCAGTTCATCTTGGTGGCCGGTTGGGACACACTTTCTTGTGCCGGATCATCGGCGCTGGCAGCGTCTTCGGTCGTCGCTCTAAATGTGGCGACCGGCTCGAACATGTAAGGATGTACAGCGAACTCGCTGCGACTTTCAGAGTTCGTCATAACAGTAGCTGCCAGATTTCAACCGTTAAAAACACCAACAACACCGCATCGCCCGCCCGCGCGCCGTGAGCTGTCCTCATGGTCCCTATCGTGATGTCACGGAGCTTCGGCCAATCACAGGCGGCGGCGAGACCCGCAATGCCGGCCGAGGCGCCTGTTGCTCGTTTTTGGCAAAATAAAGTGTTTTGCGTTGGTTTATGCAAATTTTCGACTTGATTTCCGAGTTCGCCGCACAAAATTACTTATCGACACCACAACCTCGTTTTTTTTTTAAAGTGCTTCGGTGTCCCTTTAAGTACCTGTACGGGTCCCTGTGATCAAGAAATTCGTACGGGTACCGAAACGTCTTTTATGTTTTCACCTTGACTTGGTCAGCGACCGCATCTTCATTCTCAGAAATAACTGTAAATAATTGTTTCTTTTTACGAACGTGCGTTACATCGCAACTAGTACTCATCTAGTGTTCCAACAGCAATATCTAATTATGTTGCTCAGATAAAATAAAACGCAGTCGACGGCGCTCAGTGCATTGCGAAACAAGCTCAAGCACAGAATTTTGAATTCGTAAAGGAACGAAATGGTTCGTTAAACTGACCTGCCAAATCTTTCCGTTCCACTTGTTGAGTCAAGCGGAGGCGGACGTCCGTAAAGAGGTGGGAAGATTGACGGCACATAGGCAGGATGGTTCACCACGTTATTTTTTCTGTTGTCAACGAAGTGGCGGCTGCATGTCCTTGAATTTTCGCTTGGTTGCCACGGTTCTCCGTCAGGACTACGCAAAACAATAACAGCAGAACATGATTATCACACTTTCCCATGCGCGAACGGCTGTGCCGTGGAGAATGTAAGTAATCGCTTACCCAACGCATTGAACGGCCCGTATCCAGCGCTGTCGCCTTTCTGCTTCATACGACCGCGATGAGAAGCGGTAAAAGTGAACGTCTTTATAGAGTCCTTCACGTTCGTGGCAATTAATAACACAACAGCACCGTCGATTGCGCCTCCTCTTCTCAGCGCGCGGAGCAGTCGCGTCTGGTTTCGTTTTCGCCATCGTCTGCGACTGGCGAGAGTGGGTTAGCAAGCACTTTATAGCGGTTGGGTGGCGCGTCCGACTACCGGAGAGAAATTCATAGCTCCCCTTCCGATTGTTAAATGCGGAAAACACGTAATATAATGCTAAATCGTTGTTTTGCAGTCGCTTGTTGCACCTGGTTCGATAGCAAACCGTGCAAATGAGTCGGGCTTTGCACTACCCAAAACTGCTCCGAGATGGTGGCGCTGCCTGTCTTCAAAACTCCAGAGTCTGACGTCCATAGCGCCAGCCTCCTCGTACATTTCTGCACACACTGATTTTCTTACGGCGACAGACCAGCGTACCACTGCCGGCTAGGAATTGCCCAGGCCCACAGCTATCGTATAGGAAACACATCTTTCCCTTAGGTGCATTTGCTGGTCATTTAAACGCGCGGATACGCTGTTGTTGTTTCTGTATTTTGCCCACAGTCCCAAACACGAAGGTTCCGACAGTGTACTAATGACGTTTAGTTAAAGGCAATACAATTCTCTTTAGAAGTTCGCCCGTTGCGGAAAGTGGTGTCCGGAATGTTAATGAATTATTACTGCATAAGCTCCAAAATCAAGATGGAAGCCGACGGATGGAAAGACGTACGGTACCCGATGTCGCCAACGGTCAATTTTAGCGTTTGATGAGGCATCTAAGGCTCTCGCCTTAATAAAGCGCCAGAAGGCGTACACAGCTTACAGTTGGTGCATTGGAACAACTGTGCCTGTTTCGTTTAGTGGTTAGACGCACCAACCATATTTCGCAAGTGCGACTTGCGGACGTATTTGACGTACGAACTATATCGCTGAAAGAACGAGCAGGCGAATGAATGAACTAGAATGGCGCCGTAAGCGATTCCTTCGCGAGAGCTCAACCGTCGAGCAAAATGGTTCCTAAGCGATGAACGCACCCCACGACTCGGTAGGCCATGCACGCTTTGCATAGCTACCCTCGCATCGCAAGTCCCCCGGCTGTGCAGTCAACGTAAAGAAGCCAGAGAAAGCAACTTGCTCTAAAACATACGAGCTCGCAACAAAAACAAACGGAGAGTACCAATCTTAATAGACAGTTATAGTATAGCGTTAGCCTGATAGCGGGAGTTAAGGGAATAGCGTTGACGTGCCGCAAACGTTCCTTTCGGACAGCGCGTTATAGTTTAGCGGGATAGCGTTTACGCACCCAAGCTGGCACGGTGGCGTCACCTATCGGAGGGTGAATGCATTAAAAAGAGTGAAAAAGAAAAAAAACTGAGAATTCTCGCCTGCATCTCCGCGCGCAGCAATATTAGTACTTTTATTTAGTAATAAAAGTAAATAAGTATGAACCACGCACCAAAAGCGCCAGTTTTTATGTTGCAGATTTGTTTACACCGATCTTCTAGTTAGGCCTAGGGACGTTCGAAATGGGAAGCGATCTCAAAAGCTAGGCTAAGTTATTCGTAATACTCGGTCGTCGAAGCTACCTGAAGGCAAGCGAAGCCATTTTGCACAGTCGTTAGCTACGAAAGAAGTGGGTCCGTCCCCACTAACGCTAAATTCAGTTCGAAGCGGGCGTCCAAAACCGCCGCCATGTTTTACGTACACTACGTAGAGCACGCAAACACGGTAACGCTAGCGCTACGGGTCTTTTAGCGTACAGCGCATGCGCACTTTGATCCCGCTATTCCGCTAAGCCCGCTATCCCGCTAAGCCCGCTATACTATAACTGTTTTCGCACTCCAGTTCTGGGTGTGTTCAGATAAGAACGTCGGTGCATGTCCGCCGACCCCCTTTAATTTCGCCGAAAAAAATATATTTTGTTTTCCGAGTCCCCATGACCACAAAACCACTTTTGGTTTCGCGAGAAAAAATTTCGCCTTCCTTAAAAAAATTCACAAGTGTCCACTGAGCCGCCACCGCCTCTTTCGAATTTCGCGAAAATGCGATTTCGATTAGACGCTACAAAAATACTATTGTACCTGTAGGTCCGAAAAGTTTTCTCCACATACTACGGATAGTTTGCGTTGAGAAAAAAATTATTACTTTGCAGTTGTGATGTTGTTCTGTTAAGAAAAAAAAATCGCGAAATCGACACAAAGCTCAATAATGCTCACATTCAAGATTTTTTTCCTCCGCAAGTATAAACGCCAGACTTCCCAAAGTTTCTAAAAACATTGCCCTATGTTTGTTGAACAAGTGTGCTTAACGAAATACCTGAGAGTGGCTTCAAACGTTAACCAGAAATGTTCAACTGAGGACATGTCCCCTCAAAATGCAATATTTTGAAGATCATTTTAAAAAAAACACCATCTTCGATTTTCTTTAAACCCTCCAGAATTAAAGCCAAGCACGTGTTCTAACTTAATCTGTAAAAACATGTTGCATTATTTTTGTGAGGTCGGAACTACGAAGCACGAAATGTGGCCAAATTGACGTATAGTGAGTAACCACAACATTGAGCGAGCATGAAGCAATAGTTGCCATTATCGTTATTTTTAGGTCTCGAATGTCTTCTGTGGATTGACGGATTGTCAGGAATAAAACAGGAACAGTTGATTTCGAAGAGGAAATTATTACTACATTTTTTACGCAAATCACAAAAACTTCTACACGGGTCCCAGCCACTGTGCATGCCGCGATAATGAGTCGCACTCTTCGCAGGAATCGCTTTCAAAATTTTTTTGCGCATGTGAGCCTGCGTACGCCTCATAAAGGAGGTGGCTGGAGAGGATCCACCGTTGGATATTTCTCGCTTCCCGTGGCACGTCGGTAATGTGATAACGCAGACGGTGCGTGTCGGCACAAGCGGTCTTTCTGCAGCCTGACCGCGCTCGCCCGCTCCCGAAAAAAAAAAAAAATAAAGAAAGAAAGAACATAAACAAGAAACAGCTCAACTCGCTTAAGAAAGGTCGAAGTAATCAGATAACGTCGGCTTTCACTTCCGTTCGTCGTCGACAAACCGGCAGTCCTCTGCTGGTGAGCGAACGTGAGTACGCGTGCGCGTATTACACTCCCCCTGATATTGATGGCCACGTTGTGGAGCTCAGAGCGAGCGTTTTGCGCTGACTAACCAAAGAGGCATACGAAGAAGATTGCCTAAAAGCGGAACTTTTAATGTGTGAAAGATTTGAATGTCGCCTTACTAAGGAAGCGCATGCCAGAAAAAGCCTCATCCATCAGAGAAACCGACATTTTGTGCCAGACCTGTTTCAACCGCTTGAAACAGATCGCCGTAGGGTCTCCAGATGCATCTCAGTCTGACGCAAATTTTGTTCCCGAACAAATTGTTGTCGAAGAGCTAAACGTACTCGTTAAGACAACCGACGTGACAACCCTGAAAATTCCGGCGAAAGTGAAAGCACAATGCCGTGTGTCTTACGCCAAGCGTAAGAGAGCGGAGATGGAGGGCGCTATCGCCAGGACAATTTCGGCTGTCCTTACAGTAGCGTACGGCACTACAGAGGAACCTGGTCCTTCAGCGGAAACCTGCAACACGTGTCGCGAGTGGCTGCGCAACCTAAAGCACACATTCGATACCTGCGAATCATACTATGAACGCTATACCGCCTCCTGACATTGCTCCCTGTGAACCTTTCTCATCAAGAGATTCAAGAAATGATTCCATCCGCAACTCGGCACCTCATTCGGAAATCCAGAAAATACAGACAACCCGATGTGGTCAAATCCGAACATCTGACCAGATCGAAGCTGAAGCCAGAAAACATACAGGCAGCAATGAAATACTATACTGACGATGAGCTCAACTCCACCCAACAAAGCCCAAACAAGAAAGATTTCATTGCAAATTAGTTGTAAAGGAAAAAAAAGAGTACGTTTCAAAACGGCTGATGACCAGGTCCATTCGGGAAACATTTCGTCGACAGCGGCTCACCCTGACACAGGGATCGAGCTCACAAAGTTCTCTCCTTGAGGCCGAAATGAGTTGTGTGCACAAGGTTGCTTCACCAGGAGCAAGATACCCACAAGTGCTTCAGTGACGTTAGTGACTGTCTAACTTGTCTGACTATGACTTGTGACTATTACTCCCTGTGTATACAATAGGAATAAGTAAACAGTTCCTTCTGAGAGGTCGATTGACTACCTTTCTAAAAAATCTTGCGGTTAGTCCTTACGCCAGGACCAAAACTACGACGCGTGCACGCACGCAAATGATCAAATTTGCCCTTTAAGGCAACTCTTTGGTTTAATCTGTCAGGCTGTTGTCCCTCGAGCACAACAGATGACATTCAGGACCTAAAAATAACGATAATGGCAACTATTGCTCCAACTATTGCGCGGTCGGGCTGCAGAAGGACCGCTTGTGCCGATGATGATGATATATAGTGTTTAGTGGCGCAAGGGCCATGGTTTGGCCAAAGAGCGCCAATACTGTGTTCATGTATATTGCGTTGGTTTATGGTTCATGCAGTGGCTGTATATAGGCCTAAAAATCGAAGCTCAAAGGGGCTTAAGATAATGAACACTTAAAATTATGATGGTGGCTGTAGTGAAGGGGGATGCTATGAGCGTGAGATGTAGAGTGTTAAAGGATGACGAGTTAATAGATGACGAAGTAGCACAATAGCCTCACAGTGCCCTTGGGCATAAGGGCCGGGAGGCATGTGCCATTACAATGGATAACCTCGCAACTACGACCTCTCGGGGGAGGGCGTGTTACGATTACTAGGGCAGATAATGTCGAGCGTGCGGACGTCGTTCAAAAAAGCTAGAACGGATTTCATGCTAAATAGTGGTTCTCTGCCTAGGAAGAGAGCCAAGTGGAGAGGTATGCATTCTTTGTACGCTAACGGAAAGTGTCTTTTCCTCTCAGCTTCCGTTTCACGACATTCTAAGAGAACATGCTGAACAGTAAGTCTTTCACTACATTTACCACACAGTGGATGTTCATCACCAGTCAGCAAAAAACTGTGCGTCCCATAAGTGTGCCCTATTCTGAGGCGACAGAATAGGACATCACTTCGTCTTGACTTCGTAAGTGATGGCCAATGTCCTAGCTGTGGCTTAACTATGTGGAGTTTGTTTAAGGTTTCAGAGTCCCAGTTGTGTTGCCAGTGGGTCCGTAGTTTTTTTCGCAAGTATGGCTTTAGATCTGACGCAGGGACAGCGATGAAGGAGTTGTTTGCGTTTGCATTTAATGATGTTGCGATTTGGTCCGCCAGTACATTTCCCTCAATACCTCTGTGCCCAGGCACCCAGCACACTGTTATATGTTGGCCAGAAGTGTAAACAGAGCATAGTAGTGAATACAGGTCCGCGACTACTGGATTTCTGTGTTTACGGCATGACATTAAAGCTTTCACCACGCTCAGTGAGTCTGTGTATATAACCGCCTTATCCACTTTTAATTGTTTAATGTGTTTGACAGCAGACAATAAGGCATACGCCTCTGCTGTAAAGATACTTGTATTGGGATGCAAAACATCCGATTCAGAGTAGGACGGACCAACAGCTGCATAAGACACGCCGGCATGGGACTTAGACGCATCCGTGTAATATTCTGAGCAGGAGTATTTCGACTGCAGCTCAAGAAAGTGCATGTGAATGTGTGCTTCTGGAGCGTGTTTAGTCACTTCCATAAATGACGTGTCGCAATCAACGATGTTCCACAACCATGGCGGGAAAAGTTCAGGTACAGCCATTAGGCGATGCTCAAGAAGTGGAACAGTGATATCTTCACAAAGCCTCCTTATACGAAGTGAGAATGGCTCCCTCACTGTGGGTTTGTTGTGAAACAGTAGTTCAGATGAGGTATCATTGAGTGTGGGATAGCAAGGGTGGTGTTTGTTTGACTGTACATTCAGAAAATAATTGAAAGCGCAGTACGAACGCTGTAGATCGAGAGACCATTCATTTGACTCTACATATAGGCTTTGGATCGGGCTTGTTCTGAAGGCACCGGTGGCGAGACGTATGCCTAAGTGATGGATAGGATCCAGCATCTTGAGAGCGCTGGGTGTAGCCGACTGGTAAACTACGGCGCCATAATCTAGCCGCGATCGAACGAGGCTTCTGTAAACGTTTAAGAGACACTTTCTGTCACTACCCCATGAGGTGTGCGATAGGATCTTCAGGATATTCATTGTTTTCAAGCATTTGGCCTTGAGGTACTTTATGTGAGGAATAAAAGTAAGCTTAGAGTCAAGTGTAACACCTAAAAATTTTTGCTCTGCATGCAACGCTAAGCGTTGTCCATGAAGTTCAATGGCTGGATCTGGGACCACACCTTTTTTCCTAGTAAAAAGGACAATGGAACTTTTCTGCGGATTAAGCCGAAAGCCATTCTCGTCAGCCCATTTTGATATTTTGTTTAGGCTAACTTGTACGTGTCGTTCACAGATAGTTAGGTTGCAAGATCTGAATCCTACTTGCACGTCATCAACATACACTGAATAAAACATGTCTTTTGGAATTGAGGAACGCAAGGACGTCATTTTTACAATAAAAAGGGTACAGCTAAGTACGCCACCCTGTGGTACCCCAGTTTCCTGAATGAATACTCTAGAAAGGGCGCTACCAATCCTGACACGGAACGTACGGTTCGATAAGTAGCTTTGAATAATTTTGAGCAAGTTCCCACAGACACCCATTCCGGACAAGTCACGGAGAATTCCATAGCGCCACGTCGTGTCGTATGCTTTTTCGATGTCAAGGAACACGGAGAGGAAGTATTGTTTATGGACAAATGCATTACGAATGTAGGACTCTACACGCACAAGGTGGTCAGTTGTCGACCTGCCCTCCCTAAAGCCGCACTGATACGGGTCTAGAAGGTTATTAGATTCAAGATGATACAAAAGGCGGCGGTTTATCATTTTTTCAAGGACCTTGCAGAGGCAGCTCGTAAGTGCTATAGGGCGGTAGCTTGTTACCAGGGAGGGGTCTTTGCCCTGCTTTAAAATAGGAACTACTATGGCTTCTTTCCACGTGGCTGGAATGTGTCCATCAGCCCAGATGTTGTTGTAAATTGTGAGTAGTGTCATTTGTGTGTCTGGGTGTAGATGCTTGATCATGTCATATACAATTCTGTCAGGTCCCGAAGCAGAACTCTGACATGAAGTTAGGGCAGCCTTAAACTCAGCAATGCAAAAAGGACGGTTATAAGGTTCATTCTGATGGCATTTACGATCTAGTGTTTTGCGTTCTTCTTTGTCTTTGTATTTTTGGAACGACTTCGAATAATGCATAGAGCTGGATATACGTTCGAAGTGCTCTCCCAGAGCGTCTGCCTGATCTTCTAAGGTGTTTCCCTCATCATTCACAAGAGGCAATGGTTGGGCTTGCTGCCCATTTAACCTCCTCAGATTATTCCACACTCTGGCTTCTTGAGTGTGCGAGTTTATGCCCGAAAGGAACTTCTCCCAGCTTGTGCGTCTGGCCTGCCTCCGTGTGCGCCTTCCCTGTGATTTGATCTGTTTAAATTGAATCAGATTTTCTGCAGTAGGATATTTCCGTAGGGTACCCCATGCCTTGTTTTGTTTCTTTCGCGCTTGCTTGCAGTCATTGTTCCACCAGGGAACTCGTCGTCTGCGAGAGTGACCATTGGATTGCGGAATAAGTTTTTCTGCTGCGTCTAAAATGAAAGCGGTAAAATACGCGACGGCAGCGTCTATGCTAAAATCATCAATAAAATCTCGTGACAGATATGTAGATTGTTTAAAACACTCCCAGTCAACCGAGTCCAGTTTCCATCGGGAAGCATGGGGCAATAAATCGTCTTCTTCTACTAAGTCCAGCCTTATGGGGAAATGGTCACTCGCAAATAGATTTTTTACAACATTCCAATCAAGATAGGGAAGAAGAACTGCTGAGCCAATCGCTAAGTCAATGGATGAATATGAGTTGTGTGACAAATTGTAATATGTTGGTTCCTTTTTGTTGAACAGGCATACATCAGAAGTGGTGAGAACATTCTCTACAAGGCGACCTCTTGCATCACAGCGCAGGTCTCCCCATAACCTGTTATGCGCATTAAAATCCCCAACGATAATGTAGGGCTCAGGAAGCTGGTTAATCAAGTTGTGCAATTCTGGTTTAGTGAGCTGGTAGTTAGGTGATATGTAAATGGAGCAGATGGTAACCAACTTATTGAATAAGATTGCACGGACTGCAACTACTTCGAGGGGCGTTTGGAGGACTATAGGATGGCAAGGTACAGATTTATCAACTATTATTGCCACACCTCCCGAAGAAGCCAGAGCTTCCTCACGGTCTTTCCTATAGACGGCGTAACGACGGAGGAAATTCGTCTGTTTGGAATTCAAATGTGTCTCCTGGACACAGAACACCTTGGGCTGGTAGTAAGATAACAGCTCACTTAGGTCGTCTAGGTTGCGAATGAGGCCCCTAATATTCCAAAACATTATTTGGGTCGACATATTAGTGAAAATAAAAGTGTTCTGTGCGTGAGAGTAATTCAAAATTATGCTCATGGGTCCTTGTCAGGACCCGTGATTTTCTGCTTTCCTTTTTTGTTGCGGTCCGCAGAGTTGCGCCGCTCTTTCGGCACCAAAGGCACCGGAGTAATGTCCATTGCCTCCTGGGAGGCACTGGACGCCCGCGTGTGCAGGCTGGAAGTTCGAGTTTCAGGCCTCGCCTGGTGAGACGACGCCTTGTGACCCGACGGCTCTGGAGTCGCCGGGATCTTTTGTCGAGTTGGCGGAGTAGATTGAACTACTGCCACCTTGGGGGCGGGCGCCACAGCCGACGGCTCGCTCGACGCAGGCCGGGCTGGTGGCGGGGGACGGTGCGACGCTGCCCCCTGACGCGCCGCATCCGCATATGTCGTGCCATAGAATGGTGCACATCGTTTCCTGGCTTCCCGGAAAGAGATGTTCTCTCTGACCTTCAATGAAATTATATCTTTCTCTTTTTTCCATGTAGCGCACGATCTCGAGTAGGCTGGGTGGTCGCCGCCGCAATTGACACAGCGGGCTGCGGCCTCACAGCCCTCAGAAATGTGGTCTGTGGAAGCACACCTGGCACAAGTTGACTGACCTTTGCAAATATGGGAACTATGGCCGTACCTCTGGCACTTAAAGCATCTGCGAGGGTTGGGTACGTATGGACGAACTCTTAATTTCGTGTAACCTGTCTCAATGGTTTCTGGCAGTTCACTTGATGCAAATGTTAGTATAATGTGCTTCGTTGGTTTTTCTGAGTTGTCCCTTCTTATTTTGATTCTTTGTACAGTGATGACATTTTGCTCTTTCCAGCCATCAAGGAGTTCTTGGTCAGTGAGGCTCAAAAGGTCTTCATCTGAAACAACACCACGAACAGTATTCATGGATCGGTGTGGGGTGATAATTACAGGAATGCTGCCGAAAGACTTTAGGTTGGGAAGGTTTTCGTACTGTTTGCTGTCTCGGAGTTCGAGCAACAGATCGCCACTGGCCATCTTAGTCGCTTTGTATCCTGGTCCTAGCTTTTCAGACAGTGTTTTTGCTACCAAAAACGGGGATATTGTTCTTGCTTTTTCTTCTGTGTCTTCTCTGTGAATGACATGGTATTTTGGGAATTGTTCATGGGTCTTTGCAAAGATATTCATTGCTGCTTCGGTCCGCACCCTTTTCAGGGCACGATCTGGTTTTGGGAGGGATGCGCTCAACATAGCATGTGCATTTTGCTTCGGCAGCGGTGCCAGCCGCCCACCACCGAGCCCAACTAGGGGACGTGGCAGCAAATGTTAAACAAATCCTGCCAACGCCAGCTGTACACCGCTACTATAACCAAATATGGTGAACCAAGACTGGCCATCCACACAAGGTTAACCCTAGCCGCCGGGAAAAAGTGGAAGTAGACGGAAAAGAAGAGAAGACAGGAAAGAATAAAAGAGAGAGAGAAAGACGAAGATGTGGGAAGAGAGATAGGAAAAGGCGACTGCCGATTTCCCCTGGGTGGGTCAGCCCAGGGGTGCCGTCTACGTGAAGCCGGGGCCAAAGGGGTGTGTTGCGTTGTGTTGTGTTGCCACATTTCGTGCTTCGTAGTTCCGACCTCACAAAAATAATGCAACATGTTTTTACAGATTAAGTTAGAACACGTGCTTGGCTTTCATTCTGGAGAGTTTAAAGAAAATCGAAGATGGTGTTTTTTTTTTAAATGATCTTCAAAATATTGCATTTTGAGCGACCTGTCCTCAGTTGAACATTTCTGGTTAACGTTTGAAGCCACTCTCAGGTATTTCGTTAAGCACACTTGTTCAACAAACATAGGGCAATGTTTTTAGAAACTTTGGGAAGTCTGGCGTTTATACTTGCGGAGGAAAAAAAATCTTGAATGTGAGAATTATTGAGCTTTGTGTCGATTTCGCGATTTTTTTTCTTAACAGAACAACATCAGAACTGCAAAGTAATATTTTTTTCTCAACGCAAACTATCCTTAGTATGTGCAGAAAACTTTTCGAGCCTACAGCTACAATAGTGTTTTTGTAGCGTCTCATCGAAATCCCATTTTCGCGAAATTCGAAAGAGGCGGTGGCGGCTCAGTGGACACTTGTGAATTTTTTTTAAAGAAGAAATTTTTTCTCGCGAAACCAAAAGTGGTTTTGTGGTCATGGGGACTCGGAAAACAAAATATATTTTTTTCGGCGAAATTAAAGGGGGTCGGCGGACATGCACTGACGTTCTTATCTGAACACACCCTTCTGTTTATTCAAAACAGCAGCGCGGAATCTCTGAAGTTTCGCGATCACATTTTCGATCGTTCGTCCGCGTGCATGCTAAGCGCACAAACCAATACCGCGAACTCGAACCAGTCGGCGCTAACGTCCAGCAGAAAACGTAACCTTGTATTGGTGACAAAAGAAAAAAAAACAGACCCCGCACAAGCGTTAATGAAACGTGAGTGAGAGATGGCCGTAGTGCACAATGAACTGCGACATGCTTACGGCGTTGGAGCGGCCGTCGAAATACGCTAACCTCGACGCATACTCATAGTGGGAGACTGGGAACTTACCTCGCAAAGTCGAGTCGAAAATGTCGGCCTGAAGTTCTCGCTTCCGATTCTATGCAACCACGTCTTTTGTCGCAACTCGTTGCGCTTAATGGATGGTATCATGAAGAGTTTTGTAACTGATGTCCCAAGAAAAAAAAAGAATGTACATCTTATGGGACTGACGTAAGGCTGCAGGGAGGTACGTAGTGTGGAGGTGTAAGAGGTTCGAACGAAAATAGTAGCTTCTTTGCCGAAGACTTTGATCCTTTTGATGAAGTGCTGTGCTTTACAGTGGATGGGTAGGCATGGCGTGGAACAAGGAGAGAGCTCGCATACCTGTCTTGAAATGTTTATGGAAGGCAGCATTATTGAGCAGAAAAGATTTCATTTCATCACCATATCTTCAGCATCTTTTGATCATTGTATGGAGCTTTGTTTTGGTTGTTCATGTTAATTTGTGCAAATTTAAAGGAGTACTGACCCAAAAAATTTTACACTTTATTTCTGCTGCAATGAGTAGCTGACAACCTACTTATCACAGCTGCAAACCTTGTTTGCCTTAGTGCTTGACATTTAATTATTTTGAGACATTTTTATAGTGCCCAGTCGCTGTTTCATGAAGTGCTGAGAGAACCTAACGTGGTATCTTGGCAAACTTAGTTGGCCCGTGAGCTTGCAAGACAGGGATGCATGCTCACCGTGTGCAGCCTCACGTGCATGTGAGCACCACATTGACAACTGCTGGAGAGAGCGCACGTAAGGAGTGAGGCAGGCAATACAAACTCATGATGTCGCTGATCGTTGGTTGTATACACTCGCAGAATGTTTATGGCAATATAGGTATACTGCGTGGAAGAAATCGAAAAGAAGGCGGGTACTGCGTTTGACCCCGTCTGCTTGTCATCCTTGTTTTCTTCTGCACTGTGTATTTAAAATAGATCATGAATCACCAACTGGCCGCAGTGGCATGGCACGCACTTTAAAATTGATCTTAGGTACGTTTCATATGTAACAGTGAACTGATGACTCCCATAATTGGTTTTTTCTTTTAATGTGTATGTAGTCACCATTGTTTTGTTGAGTAGTGCTCCCAAACAGCAGACCTGATGGGCGGGTTCGGTTGAGGACACTTATAAAATTAGCTTTTCTTTTTGGCAAGTGCTGAAAAAGCAGTGCCACAACTGATGATGATTAGTAGGGTTTTGTGGCGCAAGGGCCATTGGTGGCCAAAGAGCGCCATTTCAGATGATGTACTACTACCTTTGACTAGTGAGTTTTCATGGCAGGTTTATCGTAGGATTATGGTATGATTTTGATGTTAGGTGAACAACGGCTGTAAAGAGGCCTAAAATCACGCGCTGTATAGAAGCGTAAGACATGTGTATATAGCATAAAATTATGGCAGTGATACGCGAAGTGATCTATGGGTGTGATATGAATGACCAGTGAGCATGATTTCTACAAGTGAGAGATTTAAATAGCACGAATGCCTCCTCGCAGTCTTTGAGCCCAAAGGCCGGGAGGCAGGTGCTTCATTTGGTAGAGCCACCGCAGCCGCAACCTCAGTTGTGAGGCGGCGCTACGGGTTACCTGGGTAAATAACGTTAAAATTATTGATATCATTAAGAAATGCAAAGAGAGATTGATATTTAAAAAGTGGTTCCCTGCCTAGGAACATAGCAGGGTGAAGTGGTACCTGTTGCCGGTATATTAATGGGAAATGCTTGTTCCTTTCAGCGTCTAGTTCTGGGCATTGTAATAGGATGTGCAGGACAGTAAGAGGCTCGCCACATTTATCACACAAGGGTGGATCGCCACCGGACAAAAGGTAAGAGTGTGTAGCGTGTGTGTGTCCTATTCTAAGTCTGCAGAGCATTATTTCTGTACGACGTGACTTAGATATCGGCGGCCAATTACCAAGGTGCGGTTTTATAAGATGTAGCTTATTTTGTTTTTCCTTATCCCATGAGCGCTGCCAATGAGCTCTGACCTGTTTTAAGAAGGGCTTCAGGTCTAGTGCAGGGACAGTCATGGTTAAAACGGCAGCGTTTTCGTGGGCGGATGCAGCTAGCTGGTCCGCCAACACGTTCCCCTCGATCTCGCGGTGTCCTGGCACCCAGCATACAACGATATTCTGTTTTAGTGCGTAGATCGTGCATAAGATTGAGTAGAGAGAGATGAGGATAGGATTTGTATGTTTTTTCAAAGTTTTCAAAGCTTTTACTACACTTAGGGAATCTGTGTATATAACTGCCTTTTGTAGTTTTAATTGTTGAATGTGTTTAACGGCCGCAAGTACCGCATAGGCTTCCGCTGTAAAAATGCTTGTGTTGGGATGCAGAGCGCCGGCATCGGAAAATGATGGCCCGACCGCAGCGTAAGACACACCAGTTTGAGATTTTGATGCATCGGTAAAGAATTCAGGGTAGGAGTACTTGTGCTGTAATTCGAGGAAGTGTAGGCGGATATGTGCAACAGGCGCGTGCTTAGTAACCTCTACGAAAGATACATCGCAATTTATAAGTTGCCACTGCCACGGAGGGAGATTTACAGCAGGAGTCGCCAAAGGGTGCTCAAGGAGTGGCACATCCATTTCTTGAGCTAGGCCCCTCACGCGAAGTGCGTAGGGCTGCCTTACCGAAGGACGGTTATAAAATAGGTCAGAGCTATACAAATCATTGATTGTGGTGCGTGCGGGGTGTTCGTGGTTTGCGTTCACCTTGAGGAAATAAACATACGACAGGTAAGATCTGTGCAGGTGTAAGGAGCACTCGTTCGATTCCACATAGAGGCTTTCCACAGGGCTTGTCCTGAAAGCACCTGTAGATAGCCGGATACCTAAGTGGTGGATGGGGTCCAGCATTTTTAAGGCGCTTGACGAGGCAGACTGATAAATTATGGCTCCATAGTCTAGACTTGAGCGGATGAGGCTTTTGTAAAGGTTTATCAAGCACTTCTTGTCGCTGCCCCATGTGGTGTGCGACAGCACTTTCAGAATGTTCAATGATTTCATACATTTATTTCTTAGGTATTTTATATGAGGTACAAAGGTTAGCTTTGCATCCAGAATCACCCCCAAAAATTTTTGCTCCGTTATTACAGGTAGACGTTGACCCTGCAGGTCAATGTCCGGATCAGGGTGTAGCCCTCGTTTTCTGGAAAATACGACGCAAGTGCTCTTTTGTGGATTTAGACTAAAGCCATTCTCGCCTGCCCACTTGGCCACCTTGTTCAGTCCAAGCTGTACCTGCCGTTCACATGTGGCGAGATTGCATGATTTAAAACCTATTTCTACATCATCGACATATGTACAATAAAACATGGTGGGCGGAATGCACATACGCAAGGAATTCATTTTAACTATAAAGAATGTACAGCTGAGTACCCCTCCCTGGGGCACTCCCGTTTCTTGCACAAATATCCTGATAGGGCATTGCCTACTCGAACACGGAATGTACGGTTATTATTACATTAAGTTTTATTGGCGCAAGGGCATCTGAGGCCAAAGAGCGCCAGTACAAGTATTATGTCTTTTCAAGGTATTTGTCTGGAAATAATTTAAAATAAATGCTTTGCAGGGCATATCTATGAAATGTATAAATAGTACAGTGCGTGTAAGATGAGTGTTACTCTGTTACAAGGCCTTCAATTCTTTGACAGTCTCATGGTAATGAGTCGGCAAGGTCCGAGACCCTCACTGCCTAGTCCTTGCTTCAGCAAGAACTGTGAAAGCTCAGACGTACATTTTGAGCAACAGGCGGTACCTCACACGTGAGGTCTAGCCTGATGACTAGGATGGAATGATACCATTGCTAAAAAATTTAACTTTCGCGAGATAATTAAAAACTCTTTTAAAGCTAAACATTGAATCTGGTGTTAAAAATAGCGCGGGATGAAGCGGAATACGATATCGGTAGAGCTCCCTAAAATGAGTCAGCCGCTCTTGGTGAAGTCCGGGGCATTCAATGAGGACATGCAAAACGGTTAGATTCTCTCCACAGTGTATACATGTCGGTGGATCAGTGCCTGTGAGAAGGTGTTTATGTGTGGCATAAGTGTGGCCTATTCTAAGCCGTGCTATGGTGACTTCTGTGAATCTATTCAGTTTTTGTGGCATAACTTTTCTTAGTTGCGGTTTTAATAAATGAAGCTTGTTGTCGACTTGTTTGTCCCATTCAGCCTGCCAGTGGCTGCGTAGCCCTCTACGTACAATAGGTTTTAAGTCCACACCAGGAACAGAGCTTATGTCTATAGTGTGCCGACTAGCAGCTTCTCGGGCATTCTTGTCCACTATTTCATTGCCCGCGATCCCAGAATGACCTGGCACCCAGCATAAAACAACAGAGAGATTTCGGTTGTAAGCTGCATGGATTTCTTTGAGAAGTTTGTTAAAGACAGGATTTTTGTTGTACTTGCCAAAAGACAAGGCAGTAACAACGCTCAGAGAGTCTGTGTACACTACAGACCTTTGTATCTTGTGTTGTACAATGTGCTGAATAATAAGCAGGATACCATACGCTTCAGCCGTGAAAATGCTGGTATGTATGTGCAAGGTTTTGGTATCAGAGAAGCTCTTTGGCCGTAGGCTGCACAGGATACGGATGTTTGGGACTTTGAGCCATCAGAGAAGAAGGCGGCTGAACGATATTTGTGCTCAAGGGCCAAGAAATGTTGTTCAATTAGCGCATTAGGGCAGGTTTTCGTTTTGAGGTCTTTAAAGGACCAGTCACAAGTGACCGGACACTGCTGCCAGGGAGGAACGATTTCAGCGTGGTCACTTTCCTGTAAATCCGCGAAACGAATTCCAAGTTTTTCAACGACAGGTTTTATTGCCAACGGAAACGGTGGTGCGATAGAAGGACGGTTTATGTATAGCTGAGTTGCGGAGACATCATTCAAAAGTGCTTTGCATGGGTGCTGCTTCAGAGACATGATTCTTATTGCATAGGTGACTCCAAGATATGTGCGCTGATAGTCCAGCGGCCACTGATCCGACTCTGCATAAAGACTTTGTACAGGGCTAGTACGGAATGCTCCAAGTGCCAGGCGTATACCTAAATGGTATACAGGGTCCAATACTTTGAGTGCCGTCTTTGAAGCTGACTGGTATACTATGCAATCATAATCGATACGCGACAGAACCAGACTTCTAAACAGGGATATGAGACAATACCTGTCTCTGCCCCACGATTGATGAGATAAAATTTTTAAAATGTTGATGGTCTGAAGGCATTTTAGCTTCAACTGTTTTATGTGCTGGATGAAAGTGAGCTTAGAATCAAAAAATTACACCAAGGAATTTCTGTTCTTTTGCAGTGATTAAGCTTTGTCCATTCATTAGTATGCAAGGGTCAGGGTGTATACCTCTTTGTCTGGAAAACAGTACACAAGTAGTCTTGTCAGGGTTAAACTTAAAACCATTTTGGTCAGCCCATTTCGCAAGGCGGTTAACACCTAGCTGTATCTGGCGTTCGCATATAGTCAGGTTACACGATTTAAAACTGATTTGGATGTCATCCACATAGACTGAATATGATATCGCAGGTGGAATAACAGAGCGAAGAGAGTTCATTTTAACTATAAAGAGTGTGCAGCTTAATACCCCTCCTTGCGGTACTCCATTTTCTTGAAGAAACGTGCGCGATAACACACTGCCTATTCTTACACGAAACTTCCTTTCAGATAGATAATCTCTTAAGATGTTAATCAACCTGCCGCATATTCCAAAGGACGATAAGTCTTGCAGAATTCCGTATCGCCAGGCAGTATCATACGCCTTCTCAAGATCAAAGAAAACAGAAAGACAGTGTTGCTTATGTACAAATGCGTCGCGTATATATGATTCGAGAAGGACAAGATTATCAGTTGTGGACCTAGCTCTTCGGAAGCCAGATTGGCAAGGGTCCAATATACCGTTGAATTCTAAATAATAAACTAAACGCCGGTTAATCATTTTTTCGAACACTTTGAGTAGGCAGCTTGTGAGTGCAATAGGCCTGTAACTATTCACCGAGGAAGGATCTTTGCCCTGTTTGAGGATTGGTAGGACTATTGCCTCTTTCCAAGCAGAGGGTATCTTGCCAGTATCGAACATCGTGTTGTAAAGACCTAAGAGGCAGTTTAGGGTTTCGTCGGAGAGATTTTCGATCATTTGATAAGTAATTGTGTCAGAACCAGGGGCTGAACTTCCACAGGAACCAAGTGCAAGCTTCAGTTCATGGAGTGATAGTGGTTGATTGTATCCATCTGATACAGGGTTGTTCGGACGCAGAGGTACACTTTCTGCTATGTATTTGTGGCGTAAGAACCTAGCGGTATAATTTTCGGAGCTTGATATTTTCTCAAAGTGTTCGCCAAGGGTGTTTGCTTGTTTTTCTATAGTATCACCGCAATCATTCACCATAGGGAATGGGTTTGGGCGTTGTCCTTTAAGTTTATGAACCCTATTATACACCTTGCTAGCATCTGTGTAAGTGTTTATTGAGGATATGTAGCGTGCCCAACTTTCTCGTTTGGCAATACGGCGGATACGCCTGCCATTTGCTTTGCAGCTTTTGAAGTTTATTAAGTTTTCTACTGTTGGGTAGCGAGAAAAAAATGCTCCATGCTTTGTTTTGGCGTTTTTTTAGCAATTTCACAATCATTATTCCACCACGGCTTTGCACTGACCCTATTAGCGCTGGATTGAGGAATGCATTTTTTAGCACAGGTGAGGATATATTCGGAGATATAGCTAGCCATCTCTTCTACATCTAGGTGGTCCACCTCTTCGAGACGTAGTGTACATAGCTCTTTAAATTTGACCCAGTTTGCACCATGAAAGTTCCATTTTTTGGGGTAAGCTGGGCTGTCCTCCCATTGTCTTGTTTCTAAAAGAGTCGGAAAATGGTCACTCCCATATGGATTATTAATAACTTTCCACTCTAGGTACGGTAGAAGTGACGCTGACCCAATGGCTAAATCTATGCATGAATATGTATTGTGTGTGGTACTGTAGTATGTTGGCTCTGTCTTGTTGAACAGACAGGCTCCGGACGAGAGAAGAAAATTTTCTATGGCGCGACCTCTCGCATCACATCTAGTATCACCCCATAACGCACTGTGAGCATTAAAATCTCCTATTATAACATAAGGTTCTGGAAGCTGATCAATCAGCTTTTCAAACTCTATTTTGTCGAACGGTTCGTCGGGGGGGGAATGTAGATGGAGCAAATACTGACCAAATGATTGAATAGAATGGCTCGAACAGCCACAACCTCCAGAGAGCTTAGTAGCGCAATGTGCTGACATGCAACGGACTTCTGCGCAATGATTGCCACACCTCCTGATGAAGAACTACCACTATTTCGATCTTTGCGAAAAACCGCGTATTGATTTAAAAAAATTCTTCTGTGTTGACTTTAAATGTGTTTCTTGAACACAGAACACTCTTGGCTGATAATCATTTAGTAAATCTTTGATATCATCTAGGTTATGAAGTAGGCCCCTGGCATTCCACTGTAGTATTTGTGTGGACATACTGAAGAAAATGTATGGGTTCTGTGTTCAGATGCACGTGTTAACGATATCTATGTACGTGTATAAGGGAGGTAACCTTTCAGGTTACCGATCCCTTTGGCGGAGCAGTTATGGGATGTTTTCCCTTCTTATTGCGCTCCAAAGAGCGCTGATCTTTGGGCGTCGACGACGCTGGTGTCCGCCCATTGGTCTCCATAGCCTTCTCTGAGGCGCTGAAAGATCGAGGACCGGGCACCGAGACTTTCGTCTCCTGCCTTGGAGTTCGGATCAGCTTTGGGACCTGTGGAACCAAAGTCTGAGGACCTGTCTTCGAAGTTGATGGCAGAGCAGCAGCAGCTGCCACCTGAGGGGTGGGCATAGTGACTACCGGGCCACTGCTGGTGACCGCGGTAGACTGCCGAGACATTTGTGACGCTGCCCCCCGTCGCGCCACCTCGGCAAAACTGGTGTGATCAAGGTATGAGAGTCGTTTCCTTGCTTCATGAAATGTGATGTTTTCTTTTACTTTTAGAGAAATGATTTCTTTTTCTGTCTTCCACTTAGGACATGTTCTAGAGTAGGCCGGATGGTCACCTTTGCAGTTCACGCAGCAGGGGGATTCCTGACACGTGTCAGCCGAGTGACCATTGGCGCTGCACTTGGCGCATGCCTCTTTGCCTCTACATGATTGTGATGCATGGCCGAACCTTTGGCATTTGAAGCAGCGCCTCGGGTTCGGTATGTATGGTCTCACGTTGATTTTGAGATATCCTGCGTCTAGAGAGCTGGGGAGAGTGCTTGTTCCGAAAGTTAGGATGATGTGTTTAGTTGGGAGTTGTTCGTTGTTTCGTCTGATTGTTATTCTTTGAACCTTAATGACATTTTGGTCTTGGAAACCCTCAAGGAGCTCCTCGTCACTCAAGTTCATGAAGTCTTCTTCTGAGATGACGCCCCTACAGGTGTTCAGCGAACGATGGGCAGTGATTGTGACATCAGTGTTACCGATGCTGACTAGATCATATAGCTTTTCGATTTGTTCTTTCTTTTTCAGTTCGATTAGGAGATCTCCGCTGCTCATTTTTGATGCTTTATATTCTTTACCAATAGCTTCTCCGAGAGATTTCGCCACCAAGAATGGGGACAGTTTACGCAGGCTTGAAGTTCCTTCACTGTGCAAGACGTGGAAACGGGGGAAGTTGTCAAAGTCGGTACGGAGATTAAAGTGAAAAAGGTACATCGGTGCGACCTCTTTTTAGAGGCCGATCTGGAAGATGGGGGAAAGCGTCTGCCATAGGATGATTTGGAAATTCGGCAACGGTGGTAGCCACCCACCACCGAGCCCAACATGGGGGCGCTACATGTTTCAAGAACCTGCAGACGCCAGCTATACACCGCTGCTATAACCCAATATTCATACCCAAGACTGGATATGACACACAAGGTTAACCCTCGCCGCCTGGAAAATTGGAAGTGAATAGAAGAGAAGAGATGACAGGAAAGATTAAAAGAGAGAGAAAGACGAAGATAAGGGGAGAGAAGGAGACAGGAAAAGGCGACTGCCGATTTCCCCTGGGTGGGTCAGCCCAGGGGTGCCGTCTACGTGAAGCCGGGGCCAAAGGGGTGTGTTGCCTCCGCCGGGGGGGCCTTAAAGGTCCAATCACCCGGCATTGGCTCAACCCCCAGGATCCCCTTTTCCCCGGACACGGCTAAGCCACGCACGGCTACGCGTGGGAGGGGATCGAAATCCCCCCGTTGGCTCAGGTCCGTGGTGACGCCACTCACCAAACGCCTGCTTGCGCAGACGCCCCTGCGGGGCGGAATGTACGGTTCGACAAGTAGCTTTCTATTATATTTAGCATCGTGCCTCGTACACCCAGGTGCGAGAGGTCCCTCAATATTCCAAATCGCCATGTGGTGTCGTACGCCTTCTCCATATCAAGGAATACGGAAAGGAAAAATTGATTGTGGAAAAATGCTTCGCGAATGTGTGATTCGATACGTACGAGATGGTCAGTCGTGGACCGGCCCTCTCGAAACCCGCACTGATATGGGTCTAGGAGCTTGTTTGATTCCAGGAAATGTAGAAGACGGCGGTTAACCATTTTTTCAAACAATTTACACAGACAGCTTGTTAGTGCTATAGGGCGGTAGCTTGAAACAGAAGATGGGTCCTTGCCCTGTTTCAAGACGGGGATAATAATGGCCTCTTTCCAAGATGAGGGCATCTCGCCGGAGAACCATACGGCGTTGTACAGGCAAAGGAGGGTTTTCTGTGTTTCAGAGGGGAGGTGTTTCAACATGTCGTAGATTATGCGGTCGTTACCTGGAGCAGAATTGTTGCAACAGTTAAGTGCTTGCCTGCAGCTCTGCTAAGCAGAAGGGTTGGTTGTATCCCTCAGGTTTCGTACTTTTACGTTCCAATTTCTGTCGTTCTATTTGTTACTATACTTGTTACTGAGTGCATGCCTTTTGCTGCGCTGTTGTGTTCCTATACCCTTGACCGTTTAGTTTCAGCCTCAATATGTATGGGGTCATTTAAGGTGAACACCTTGTTAGTATTGAAGCCCGCAAAATGAGAAAGTTTATTGTAGTTGCCGAGCGAAATGTCCGTTGTATCACGTCTAGTCATGGTGTCGGCAAACACAATAACAATTTTTTCAATCATACATTACACTGCTTTGCAAATGAGTTCTGCGGAAACCCGCAACAATCCTCTTCTTTCTTTATTACACTGCTTTCTGTGACGTTTTCATTACCAACAAGTTGTTCACTGAAGCAAGGCATGCTGTTGGACTAGTCAGTTAATGGTTTCACACTCTGCACTTATGTGTATGTATGTATTCCTGCTTTCGTCCTGTCTTCATTGCGCAGTTTAAACCTTTTTGAAAGTTGTTCAACTTAGATCTGGAAGACCTTGTACTCATCTACAGCCCACTTCTGTCACAGAATGCCAGACCGAGTGTGATTTTGCGGACATTCTGCTTCCGGAAGACAGGCAGCCGAGGTGCTCAACACCACACCCACCACCAGAACCAGAACCAGAACCCTCACTGAGTTTTCTGGACGATCCCATGGACGCTTCTTATGAACCAAGTTATGAGAACCTAGAGCCGTAAGTGTGCATGGTGTCTCGAAGTAAACATTTCCTTCTCTGCATAGCTTGCAGGCATGCAGCAAACTCTACCAACTCGTAGCTTACAGGTACAGCTGCTCGGTAAGTACATGTCACAAAGCATAAAAGCTTTCTAATAAGGCGGCAACAGGGGCTAGTTCGTACGTCTTCATGCTTGTGATGCACTGCAAGGTAAGACACGAACCAGAAAAACGAGAAACAACAAAGGGTGATGCACAAACTAACAACTACTTTACTTCAATCATGGACAGCCTTATGTCGGAGAAAGAAAAGAACACGAAAAGAGGGGGGGGGCGGGGGGGGGGGGGGGGGGGGGAAACCAGTGATACAAAAATAGTAGAACTAAAATCTGCAAAAGAAAGCATATGAGGGCGTCAAACAAAGTCACCGAAATGTGTCAAGAACCACGTATGCGGTGATATGGTTTCCTTCAAAAAGCTAATTTCTTTTTGAGAGAGGGCGATCAAGGGAGTGCTAACTCATCCTTCACTGATATGCATATAAAATGCTTGCGTAATTTCCCGCGCTGTCTGATCAAAAGATCGCGCCAAAACTTTTGTGTCAGGAAACATCGCCATACACTTGCATTCTGCGCAGTGGGAAGCCGAATGACCAGGGTGCGTTAACAGCGATATAGCGTAATCATGCTCTTTTAGTCTCTCATTAATGCACCTCCCGGTTTGGCCTATATACTTCCTATTGCAGGAGAGAGGGATGCCGTAAACAACGCCGTCTGACCATTCGACAAATTTGTTTCTGTGCCTAACACTACAGCCCGTTTCCTTCCTTCCGCTTTCACAATTGTTTACTCTTTTGCAAAGCTCTTTTAGCTTGTTTGGCACTGAAAAAATAACTCGTACGTCAAACTTTGACATAACTTTGACAAAGACCGACTGTCATTCCCTACATCCGTAACATCTCTCATAGAATTAAGAAAGTTACGTCAAAGTTTGATGTTTGAGTTGTTTTTTCAGCTTGGTTATATGCTTGCTATGTCCCAACACTTTGCGTTCAGCATCCTAGCGTATAGAAGAAGCGTACAGCAGGCTTTCTGTAGCCTCATAGTTTGGTGTCGTGACCCTTTTAAGAGCCCTGCGATCTGAGGGCAAAGTGTAAAGGATGCTGCATAGAAACAAAGCAATTGTGTGAAAAGGAACATCGATTTACTTTACAGTGTTCCCATCGCACCATGTCCTCGAAAGATCATCGTGTGTGAGGAAAACCTGCTGGATCTTGCAAAGTTTTGCAGAAAATGCCACCTCCATGCAGAGTCATCACTACAGGTATGAAGTAATTTTTGTCATTCAAAGGTGACAGCATGTTTATTGGAATGGACCATTTCTGAGTGATGTCTGAGGCTTTACCACGACTCATTCAGTGTAGGTGAATGGTGTAGGCTTACACATCACATCCAGGATTAAGATATATGACGATGACTGTGTGATTAACGTGGACAATAACAATCATGTAGACACCGCTTGCTTATAGACAGATCTCTACCAGGTAGCTTCGTGGTATCACAACATTAACTGTATTTCGACATTTTGGCATATATCGAGTACCATAAAGGTGTGTCTTTGTGATTGTGCAGGTATTTGGCTCACTTGCTGTGGTGACGTCAACATGCCAAAACGGCCATATTTTGAGCTGGCACAGTCAGCCAAAGAGGAAAGGTTTTGCTGCAGGCAACATTTCTTTGGCTGCTGCGATATTATTCACTGGTTCAAGTCCAACCCAGGTCTTGCGGCTCTTCCAAACTGCGGGCATCGCATGCTTTTGCTTGCGTACATTCCACCGTCTACAGAGGGACATTTTGGTTCCTGCTGTGCACAAAGTGAGCATGATTTGACTGTGATTCTATGCTGCCCACAAAATCCTAAACACCAAGATGGGCTTGCCTTTAATCCTGAAAATAAATTTCTAAAGCGCATTTCAATGCCGAATCTTGAGAAAAATGGACCATCTGATGGCGTGCTGTATTGCTCATTAGTGTAGATGCATTTCTTCTAGGTTCTTGCTTTTGTTCTTTGTTCCTTATTCCTGAGCTTAGAGCACACTTTATGTATTAATATACACAGGGTCTCTCTGTAAAGTAATAAGACTGGGTCTGGTAAAAAAATATTTATTGATCCGATCGGTGCATACTGTATCTTCTCACATATAACCCACACCAAGAAATAGAAAAATGTACTTAAAAAGTGAGGGTGCAGGTTATCCACAGCCCTGATGTGAGACCTGGAAGACATCTTCAAGCTGCAAAACCTTGTGAAGTCGGAAAGGTCACCTCTTTGGTGGTGTTACAACCATCCAACTGGCTGCCACAGTCTCTGGTCATGGCAGCCGACTTTCAGGATGCCTTTGCAGCTTGGGAATTGCATTGGAAGTGATCTATCGACACCCAAGGAAACTAATTTGGGGAATGGAAATAATATGTACCGATCAGATCGATAAATATATTACCAGACCTAGTCTCATTACTTTACAAACAGACCTTGCATTTACTAACCCACCACAGTGGTCTAGTGCACGCACATTTCATGGAGGCAGAATGCTAGTGTAGCGGCCTGTGCGCTGATAAGTGTACATGGAAAAACCCAATGTGGTCGAAATTTTCGGAGGCACCCACTATGCCGTTCCTTATAATCATATTGTGGTTTTGGGAAATAAAAGCTGCCACAGTTATTATTGTTATCATTATATATTTCCTTTTCATTTCAGCTGTGGGAACGTGAACAACAATCCCTGTTCAGTTCTCTCGTTAAGACTGGCGCCCAGCTCGCAGGTGATAGCCGTGCTGACTCACCGGGGTACAGCGCAAAATATGGTACTTATTCACTGCTGGACACCTCAATCAATCGTATAATTGACATGCAGCTTGTGCAGGTGAGAAACGTTTTTTTTTGTTGTTGTTGTTTGGTTTACACGTGTACAGCATATTCGCATCAGGGAGATTAAACTTTTGTTTTCTCGACCTTCCATTGCAGTCAAATGAAGTCTCCAGCAGTTGTGCTATGGAACTAGAAGGGTTGAAAAGGGCACTAAAGGGCCTTGACGACAGGAGAGTGTGTGTTCACGAGCTCATTACAGACCGGCATGTGCAGGTGCGCAAACATATGGAGCAACACCGACCTGATGATGATGATATTTGGTGTTTTGTGGCGCAAGGGCCATTTGATGGCCAAAGAGCGCCAGGTCATTGGACAGGAATTGTGAACAATGATAATGGCAAGTGGCTGTATAAGGGCCTTAAAATTCCTCGCCCTAAGGCGGGTAAAACATAGAAGTATTAAAATCATGAAAAGTGACGTGAAATGTCTGTAGTCAGAATGAATGGTGAAAGGTCGTCATAATAAAACGATGATAGAGATGTATGGCATTAGCACAAGTGCCTCGTCAACGCCCTTGCGTCCAAAGGCAGCGAGGCAGGTGCTCTGTTTAGTGTAGCCACCGCAGCAGCGACCTCTCTTGAGAGGTCGCGCTACAGAATGCCTGGGTATATCACGTGAAAAGTATGCACGTCTCTTAAAAATGCCAGCAATGATTGATGTTTAAAAAGCGGATCCCTACCGATGAACATTGATGGGTGAAATGGTATTTGCTGTCGGTAGGGTAATGGAAAGTGGTTTTTTCGAAGCGCGTCTAATTCATTACACTGGATTAAAATGTGAAGCACGGTGAGTGCTTCACCACATCTCTCACACAATGGTGGATCGTCACCAGACAGAAGGTATGAGTGTGTGCTGTGTGTGTGTCCTGTCCTTAGCCTTGTAAGTGTAACTTCTGTGCGACGTGATTTCGATACAGGCAGCCAATGACCAAGTTGCGGCTTAATAACGTGCAGTTTATTTTCTATGTGCGTATCCCACTTGCTCTGCCAGTAGGCCCTGAGCTTTCGTTTCAGGAGAGGTTTCAGGTCAAGTACCGGGATAGCTATAGATGTATTGGTAGTGGTTGCGTTGACAGACGCAGCTAGCTGGTCTGCCAGCACATTTCCTTGTATCTCGCGGTGTCCTGGCACCCAGCACACTACGACATGCTGTTTGAGTGAGTATACTGTGCATAGGAGTGAGTAAAGAGATACAAGGACAGGGTTTTTGTGTTTTTGCAGGGTTTTGAGCGCTTGTACTACGCTTAGAGAATCTGTGTATATTACTGCACTTTGTAGTTTTAATTGTTTAATGTGTTTGACGGCCGCAAATATCGCGTAGGCCTCTGCTGTAAATATACTTGTATTAGGGTGCAGAGCGCCGGAATCCGAAAAGGATGGGCCAACCGCAGCGTAGGAGACAAAAGTGTTAGACTTTGAGGCATCGGTAAAAAAATTCAGGGTAGGAATATTTGTGCTGTAATTCAAAAAAATGTGTGCGGATATGTGCGAGTGGTGCGTGTTTAGTAACCTGTACAAAGGAAAGGTCACACTCGATAGTATGCCACTGCCATGGTGGAAGCTCCTTTGCGGGAGGCATCAGTTTGTGTTCAAGTGGGACACCCATCTCCTCTGCCAAGCCTCTCACACGTAGTGAGTAGGGCTGTCTCACTCGAGGACGGTTATAAAAGAGGGCAGAACTGGACAAGTCATTTATGGCAGGGTGTGCTGGGTGTTCATTGCTTGCATTAACCTTTAAAAAATACATGAATGATAGGTATGATCTTTGCAAATGAAGCGGCCATTCGTCAGATTCTACATACAGGCTTTCTACAGGGCTCGTTCTGAAGGCACCTGTAGAAAGGCGAATGCCTAAATGATGGACAGGATCAAGCATCTTCAATACACTTGGTGAGGCGGACTGATACGTTATGGCACCGTAGTCTAGACGTGTGCGTATAAGGCTCCTGTACAGGTTCAACAGACATTTTTTGTCACTCCCCCCACGAAGTATGCGACAGCACTTTTAAGAGGTTCATTGTTTTCAAGCACTTGTTTTTTAGATGTTTTATATGTGCCACAAAGGTTAATTTTGAATCTAGAATTAGGCCTAGAAATTTATACTCTGCCTCTACAGGTAACCGCTGGCCATGCAGATCAATTTCGGGATTTGGGTGGAGACCTCTCCTTCTAGAAAAGAGAACGCAGGTGCTCTTTTGTGGATTTAACTTGAAACCGTTCTCGTCTGCCCATTTGGACACCTTGTTCAGGCCAAGCTGTACCTGCCGCTCACACATTGCGAGATTGCAGGACTTAAAACCTATCTCTATGTCATCCACGTACATGCAATAGAACATGTTACGCGGGATGGAAAGATGCAAAGAATTCATTTTTGAAATAAAAAGAGTGCAGCTAAGCACCCCGCCCTGTGGCACTCCAGTTTCTTGGACAAACACACGTGATAAAACATTTCCCACTCGGACACGAAATGTGCGGTTTGACAAATAGCTTTCTATAATAGTCAACATTCTACCACGTATGCCGAAGTGTGAGAGGTCTCTCAGTATTCCGAAACGCCATGTTGTATCGTAGGCCTTCTCCATGTCGAGAAATACCGAGAGAAAGAACTGCTTATGGAGAAATGCATCGCGGATTTCTGTCTCGATACGTATTAAATGATCAGTTGTAGACCGTCCCTCTCGAAATCCACACTGGTATGGATCGAGGAGATTATTCGATTCTAGAAAATGTAGCAGCCGTTTGTTTATCATCTTTTCAAAAACTTTACACAGGCAACTGGTTAAAGCTATAGGCCTGTAACTCGAAACGAGGGATGGGTCCTTTCCCTGTTTCAGGATCGGAATGACAACAGCCTGTTTCCAAGCTAAGGGCATTTCGCCGGAGAACCATATAGTGTTATAGAGGCTAAGGAGAGCTTTCTGTGTTTCATGGGGTAAGTGTTTTAACATTTCGTACATTATACGGTCGGAGCCAGGCGCAGTGTTGTTGCAGCAATTCAGCGACGCCTGTAGCTCTGCTAGGCAGAATGGTCTGTTATATGGTTTGTCTGTTGTGGATTTGCGTTCAAGTTTTTGCGCTTCAATTCTTTCTTTGTACCTTTTAAACGTTTCCGAGTAGTGAGATGAGCTGGAAACATGTTCAAAATGCGCACCAAGGGAGTTCGCTTGGTCTTCCAGGGTGTCTCCCTGTATGTTTACCAAAGGAAGTGAAAAAGTCTGTTCTCCTCTTATTCTGTTAACCCGGTTCCAGGCTCTACCTTCGTCGGTGTAGGAATTTACTCCTGACAGAAACTTCTCCCAGCTTTCTCTCCTAGCCTGTCGGCGCGTTCTCCTCCCCTTCGGATTTCGCTTGCTTAAACGTTTGAAGATTTTCAGCCGTAGGGGAGTCACGCAATAGCCTCCACGCCTTATTCTGCTTCCTCCGAGCCTTGCGGCACTCGTCGTTCCACCAGGGGACACGACGTTTGCTTGTCATCCTGGCTATTTCAGGTATAGATTGAGAGGCAGCGTTAATTATAAAAGCAGTAAAATACTCAACAGCGCTGTCAATATTAAAAGAAGGTATGTCCGCCCAAGAGATATTTGTTAGTTTGTGGAACTCCTCCCAATTCGCTCTGTCAAGTTTCCACCGTGGGGCGTGGGGTGGATATACATTTACTCTTCGTGTTTTGAGGAGTATCGGGAAGTGGTCACTCCCATAAGGTTAGTTAGTTAGTTATGTTGGGTTTTATGGCGCAAAAGCAGCAATGGCTATGATGCGCCAGACACTAGGTGATTTTCAATGAGATGGTAAAATGAAGTGTAAAACCAAAATTTTGTTTACAGTTTGTGTAAAAAACCTGTGGCCTCTAGAAACCGAAAAACGTCCTCTATGGGGATGATTGCATTTTCTGAAAGGATTAACATTGGGTGTAGAGGTGTTTGTGATTTGTAGAATTCATTAAAATAATCGTGTCTTCTTTTTTCGAAAAGTGGACATGTTATTAAAACATGATTGACAGTCAGAGGTTCCTTGCAATGTTCGCATTGTGGCTGATCTTCTCCTCGCAGTAAAAAGTTGTGAGTTAGGTGAGTATGACCTATCCGCAGGCGACATAGTGTTACTTCGATGAAGCGCTTTTGGTGATAGCATGATTTCCATTCCTGTAAAATAGGCTTGATAGTTTGAAGCTTGTTAAGCCCTTTACACCGCCATTCTTCTTGCCATTTTGCCCTAAAGGCTGTCCGGCATCTATTAAAACAATCTCTGAATGGTACCTTTATTTCTGCTACGTTATGATGACTTGCCATTGCTGCTACCCTGTCTGCCTTCTCGTTTCCTGAGATGCCAACGTGGCTCGGCACCCATACTAGACGGATTGTCTTGCCATTTTTCTCAGCTATTTCCAGCGTGTGTAGGATGTTCCCAAGCATCGGTTCGCTTTCCGACCTAGTATGTAGGGCCTTTAATGCGCTGAGGGAGTCGGTGTATATAACTGCTTTTTGATGGTTTTTAGATAAAATGTCTTCTAGAGCAATAAAAAGAGCATATACTTCCGCTGTAAAAACAGATACAAATTGCGGCAGTCTGATGCAGGATTCTGAGTCTTTTGATGTAACAGCACTTCCTGTATGTTCTTGTGTTTTTGAACCGTCAGTGTAGTATTCATAATGTTTGTTATATTTTTCTTGAACCACTAGGAAGTCCTGTATAATGTGCTCCCGTGGAGTTTCCTTTTTCCTTAAATGAGTCAGGGCAAAATCAGTGAAATGTGTGAAGTCCAACCATGGAGCCAGTCGTCGCGGTGTTTGGGCAACGTTGAGCGCCTGATTTGGTACCTTATATTCCAGACATATTTCTTCAAAGCGCAGGAGAAGTGGTCTTATCGTGTGCGGTCGGTTGTTGTACTGTGTTCTTGTACTGGTGTGAGAAACAATGGTGTGGCATATGTGACAAGGTTTCGATCGGGTTCTTAGTACATACGATACTGTAAGCAGCGCTCTTCTATGTTCCAGGCAAGGCTCGTTGCTCTCAGCATACAAACTCTCGACGGGTGATGTTCTGTATGCCCCAGTTGCCAAGCGCAATCCGTGATTATGTATTGGATCAAGACGTTTCAGGTAAGATTTCCTTGCTGATCCGTAAACCACGCTGCCGTAGTCAAGTATGCTCAGCACAATTGACCGGTATATGCGTAAAATGCAAATTCGATCAGCACCCCAGTGTTTCCATGATAGCATTTTTAGGATGTTAAGCGCCTTGTTTGCCTTCTTTTTTTATGTTGTTCATATGAGCAATGAAGTTTAATTTGCTGTCAAAGACGAGGCCCAGAAATTGGTGTTCTTGTTTCAGCGGCAGTATGCTATTGTTAATTTTAAGACCAGGATCGGGATACAAGCCCCGCTTTTGCGAAAATAGAACGGTAACGGTTTTCTGAGTCGAAAAGCGAAAGCCATTTTGATCTGCCCATTTGGTTAGTTTGTTGATGGTGAGTTGGAGCTGCCTTTCACATGTGGATATAGTTGAAGCCCGACATGCTATTTGAAGATCGTCCACGTATAGTGAATGCATAATGACGGGTGGGATTACTGTATTTATGGAATTCATTTTGACTACGAAGAGTGTGGTGCTTAATATGCAACCCTGCGGCACACCATTTTCTTGGACGAAAACACGCGATAGTGTGGAGCCCAGCCGTACCTGAAAATTTCGGTTCGATAGAAAATCCGACAGGCAATTAAGCATTCTACCGCGTATTCCTAAATTCGCCAAGTCTCTCAATATACCAAATCTCCATGTGGTGTCGTAGGCTTTCTCCAGGTCAAAAAAGACTGCTAGACAGTGTTGTCTATGTAAGAATGCTTCACGTATGGTGTGTTCGAGGCGAATAAGATGATCGATTGTTGAGTGACCTTTTCTATATCCACACTGGTGATCGTCTAGTAGATTCTCTATTTCAAGGGTGTATGTTAGCCTGATGTTTATTATGCTCTCATATGATTTTGCCATGCAGCTTGTAAGTGCTATAGGTCTATAGCTACCTGGTGACGTCGGTGGTTTTCCAGTTTTTAGAAATGGGACTATGGTTGCCATCTTCCACTTAGTGGGCATTCGGCCGGTTTTCCAGATCATATTAAAGAAATTTAATAATGCTTGTACGGCAGCCTGCGATAGGTGAGCGAGCATTGTGTAATGGATTCTGTCCGGGCCAACTGCTGTCTTTTTTCCCGCTGAAAGCACAGCGTTTAACTCATGGAGTGTTAATGGTGTGTTATAAGGCTTATCTAAACCTCCTGTTAACGGTAATTTCTGTTTTTCGGCTGTCTGTTTGTACTTCAGGAAAGATTGCGTGTAATTTGCAGAACTGGATATGGTGTGAAAATGTTCGCCTAGAATATCCGCTTGCTCCTCTAGGGATGTTTGCGTACCTGGGCCTGTAAGTATAGGTATCGTGTATGGGGAGTAGTCACCGCTGAACTTCCTAACCTGGTCCCACATTTTTTGGATGTGGTTGAGCTGTTGATTGTAGATATGTATTTCTGCCAGGACGATTTTTCTGCTTGTCTACGGATATATCGTGCTTTTGCTTTAAGCTGCTTGAAAGCGAGGAGGTTATCATACGTAGGGTATCTGCGGAACGTGCACCACGCTTTGTTTTGTAGTTTTTTTGCTATTGTGCACTCGCTGGTCCACCATGGTTTGAGCTTTTTCCCCACTAGTCCCGTAGACTGGGGAATAGCTTGCTCTGCTGCTGAAAGTATGCACGAGGTAAACCTATCATTCATCTCATCTATGGTTATGTGCTCAAGAAACTCCTCCTGTAGAGTGGCTTTCTCTGTAAATAAAGGCCAGTTAGCTTGATGTAGCTTCCAGCGTTGTGGTCGAGAGTGTATGGTCGGAAGTGGAGATGTTAGTTTTACAACAGCAGGTAGATGGTCGCTACCATAAGGGTTATTTATTATTTCCCACGTAAAATCAACAAATATTGAGCTGGAGCACAGTGCCAAATCTAAACAGCTCATGGCTCCTGTGCTTGGAGAGCAGTACGTAGGTGCTCCAGTGTTTAAGAGACATATATTGTTAGTTAGAATAAAATCTTCAACTACCTGCCCTCTACTGTCTGTCTTAGCACTTCCCCATAAAGTATTGTGCGCATTAAAATCTCCAGCTATTAAAAAGGGCTCAGGCAGCTGCTCCACAATCAGTTCTAGCTCTCTTGCCGTAAAAGGTGTATGAGGTGGAATGTACATTGAACACACGGTGATAGTTTTATGTGATAAAATGGTGACAGCCGCTGTTTCAATGGAACTATTAACGATTACTTCTCTCGTCGCTATGCCACTTTGGACTATGATGGCGACCCCGCCCGACAGCCGGTTGCCTTGCAAACGGTCGCGGCGTATGACGGTGTAACCTTTTAAAATTTTGGTGTTTTTCGGTCCTAAATTGGTTTCCTGTAAACATAGAGCTACAGGAGAGAAGCTTGTCAGGATGTCCTTAACGTCGCTTAGGTTGCGTGTCATGCCTCTACAGTTCCAATGAATGATGTACGCCATTGTGTAAGAAAATGTGTATGAGATGTATTACATTGAGGTGTTAATGCAGAAACTAAAACGCGACGGTTGTTATGTGTTGTTCGGTTACTTCTTTTTTTGTGGGGCCAAAACTACGTTTCGGCTCCCTTTCCCTCCTTTGCAGGGAGGAATTATTGGCTGCCGGGTCGTCCTGCTGATTGAAGCAGGGTCTCCCCAGGCTTTCACTATCCGATGGACAAACGTCCATGGAATCTGCACCGCCAGGGTGCTCATCACTGCTGGTGCCCTGCGAGGATGCTGGCCTCCTCAGAGGAGGCTGGCTGCTCGGCACCGTCAATGAGGTCTGTTTCACCTCGACATTGGGTTGGCTGACACCAACACTGGTCGAGGCTTTTAGACCTCCGTGAGGATAGGCACTTGGTGCCTCTTTTGGGCTCTTGTCTGGGGGACGGACTGCGGCCACTAGGTCCTGGAGTTGGACCTGTGTGCCTACAGAAACCATCGGCGGTGCCTTCCCCCTCTGCACCGCTTGAGAGTAGGTACCCTTTTGTGCAAACGCAACACGCTTGCGAGCTTCTTGGTACGGTATGTTCTCCTTTGTTTTCAGTGTAAGTATGTCCTTTTCTTTCTTCCATTCAGGGCAGGAGCGTGAATACGCAGCATGGGGTCCCTTGCAGTTGACACAGTTCAATGTGTTAGTGCACTCTTCTTCTTCATGTTCGTTCTGGCCACATTTTACGCAGGTTGCATTGCCACGACATGACTGTGACCCATGCCCAAATCTCTGGCACCGGAAGCACCTGCGAGGATTGGGTATGTAGGGCCTCACCCGAAGGTATAGGTACGCTGCCTTAACTGCTGTAGGAAGAGTCGTGCTTGAGAAGGTTAATATCACATTCTTTGTCCGGATTTCCTTGTTTTCTCTACGGATGATGATTGCTCGTGCGGCAAGTACGCCTTGATCCGCTAGAGCTTCCTCAATTTCAGCGTCGGTGCACTTGAGCAGTTCATTGTCGGATATTACTCCTCGTGTGTTATTGAGGGATCTGTGAGCTGTTACAGATACTTCATGTTGTCCGATTTTCCCTAGTTGTCTGATTTTGCGACTTTGTTCCTTGTTTTCTACTTCTATTAAGAGGTCTCCTGAATTCATTTTTTTGGCACTGTAGTTGCTTCCAATGCATCCTTGGATTGCTTTTGCGATCGGGAATGGTGACATGTCAAGAATCTTAGTCTCGCTCAGGGACGTTACGACGAAAAATTTTGTGTATTCACTCTCTTTGGTCAAAAATTGCTCAGTTGCTTCGGTGCGGCCCCTTTTCAGGGACCGATCACTGCGGAATAGGGGGGTTCGTTTTTCCATAGAAAATCATGATTGTTCGGCAGCTATGCTGGCCACCCACCATGGAGTCCAACGCGGGAACGTATACAGACGTTAGCCATACATTGCTACTATAACCCTATGGTCCTGACCAAGAGAGATCATTTCCCCAGGGTTAACCCTCGCCGCCAGGAAGAAGTGAAGTGACCGGAAGATAATAGACGACAGGACAGGTATAAAGATATACGAAAGAGAAAGAAGAGAGAAGGGAACAGGAAAAGGCGACTGCCGATTTCCCCTAGGGTGGGTCAGCCCAGGGGTGCCGTCTACGTGAAGCTGGGGCCAAAGGGGTGTGTTGCCTCAGCCGGGGGGCCTTAAAGGTCCAAACACCCGGCGTCGGCTCAACCCCCCAGGATCCCCTTTTCCCCGGACACGGCTACGCCACGCACGGCTAGGCGTGGGAGGAGGTCGAAACCCCCCCCGTTAGCTCGGGTCCGTGGTGTCGCCACACACCAAACGCCTGCTTGCGCAGACGCCCCTGCGGGGACTCCCATAAGGGTTTTTAAATACTTCCCAGTTAAAATCGAGTAAAACAGATGAAGAGATGATGCTAAGATCGATGGATGAATATGTGTTGTTCGTGAGGCTAAAAAACGTGGGTTCTTTTTTGTTTAGTAGACATGCGCCTGAGGAAAAAAGAAAATTCTCAATGAGGCGGCCTCGCGCGTCGGCGCGGGAGTCGCCCCAGAGGCTGGGTGAGCATTAAAATCGCCTAAAACAAGGTAAGGCTCCGGCAACTCATCTATGAAGGATTGAAATTCGTGTTTGTGTAGCTGATAGTGTGGTGGTATGTAAATTGAGCAGATAGTCATGAGTTTGTTTGCAATTATGGCTCGAACAGCTACTGCCTCCAGTGCCGTTCGGAGAGGAAAGTGTTGGCAGGCCACGCTTCTATCCAGTATAATTGCAACACCGCCAGATGATGCGAGAGCATCCTGGCGGTCTTTCCGAAAAACGGCATACTGACGGAGGAAATTTGTTTGTTTCGGATTTAGGTGTGTCTCCTGTACACACAGCACTTTTGGACAAAATTTTCTAAGGAGTTCTTGTATATCGTCGAGGTTGTGTAACAGTCCTCTAACATTCCATTGTAGTATGTTGTCCATGTTGGAAGTGTTCGTGTACTGTGTGTCGCAAAGGAGGATACTTACTTTACAGAGCCTTTGTTAGGCCCTGTAATTAGCGTTTTGTCTTTTTTGGAGCGGTCGAGGGGTTCTCGCCGCTCCTTTGGCACTGTCTGCGCCTTACCGCTTGGAGTCGTGTCCATTGCATCTTGCGAGGCACTGGACGAGCGCTCCAGTGTTTGGTGCTTGCGCAATGTTGACTTCGCCTCGAGAGACGAAGCCTTTGGCCCCCATCAGCCCAGAGGTCGAGCGGACCTCTTTAGCTGCTGGGCTGCCCTGGCTGCTGCCAGAGCTTGCAGCGGCTGCTGATGTGGCCGTGTGGACGGAAGGCAGGGCAGCCGTGGCTGCTCCCACCTTGGGGGCGGGTGGCAGTCGCCTGGGCACACTGCGCGTGGCACTGGCGACTGCCTGAAGCCGTTGTAGTGCTGCCCCCTGTTGCACTACATCGGCAAACAATGGTTTATTTGTAAAAGACTGTGACACTCGTTGTCGGGCTTCTCGGAAACTTATGTTCTGTGTGAATTTGACTGTAAGTATTTCTTTTTCTTTTTTCCAGGATGGGCATGAGCGTGAATATGCGGGGTGAGCGCCGTCGCAGTTAGCACAACGATCCTCAGCTTCAGCCTTACAGTCGTCAGTGGAGTGTCCAGTTGTGGCGCATCTTGCACAGATCAGCTGCCCTCGGCAACTCTGGGAAGCATGCCCAAACCGTTGGCACTTGAAACAGCGCCGCGGGTTTGGGATATACGGTCGGACGCGTAGCTTTAGATAGCCTGTTTCAACTGTGTCTGGAAGGGTACTGGAGCCAAAGGTGAGTATTATGTGTCTTGTGGGGGGTTTCGTTATCATTGCGCCTGATTTTGATTCTCTGAACGTGTACGACATTTTCATCTTTCCACCCGTCCAAGAGCTCTTCGTCGGTAAGGTCCAAGAGGTCATCGTCGGAAACAACACCCTTCACGGTGTTCATTGTTCTATGTGCGCTGACGGAAATAGGCCAATCCCCAAATGCAACAAGGTTGGTGAGCTTGTCGTATTGGGTCTTGTCTTTCACTTCAATTAACAGGTCCCCACTGGCCATCTTCGTGGCTTTGTAGCCGCTTCCAATGGCTTCAGTGAGGCTTCTGGAGACTAAGAATGGGGAGATGTTCGTTGCTTTCTTGTTGGGACTTTCAGAGTGTAGTACGTGGTATTTAGGGAATGTTTCTTTCGTTCTCAGGAAGAAATCAGGGTTGACATCGGTGCGCCACCTTTTCAGGGGGGCGATCGGTAGAGAAGGGGTTGGGGGATCCCATGAGATAAGTGAATTGTTCGGCAGCCATGCCAGCCACCCACCACCGAGCCCAACGAGGGGACGCTACGAAACGCGAAGGAAACGCAGACGCCAGCTATACATGGCCGCTATAACCAGATATGGTTTACCCCAGCTAGGGTAGCCACACAAGGTTAACCCTTGCCGCCAAGAAAAGAGGAAGTAACAAGAAGAGAGGAGAGGACAGGGAAAGGTTCAAAGTGAGAGAGAAAGACGAAGATGAGGGGAGAGAGAGAGAGACAGGAAAAGGCGACTGCCGGTTTCCCCTGGGTGGGTCAGCCCAGGGGTGCCGTCTGCGTGAAGCCGGGGCCAAAGGGGTGTGTTGCCTCTGCCGGGGGGGCCTTAAAGGTCCAAACACCCGGCGTCAGCTCAACCCCCAGGATTCCCTTTTCCCCGGACACGGCAAAGCCACGCACGGCTAGGCGTGGGAGGGGGGGTTGAACCCCCCCGTTAGCTCGGGTCCGTGGTGTCGCCACACACCAAACGCCTGCTCGCGCAGACGCCCCTGCGGGGGCAACACCGACCTGATATTCCGCACTTCATTGATGCTTGGCATGTCGCCAAAGGTTAGCAGTACCTTGTTTCTTTTAGTGCATAATTCGTCTTGAGATGTCTCACTCTGGTCAATCGTCAGAGTGGTTGATTCACAGGCTGTTGAATGTCCTTGTTGTTGGGGGGGGACAACTATTGACCACCAGGGTCACTCCAAGAGGATCTGTAATCACCTCTGGTGCAGCCGAGGTAAAAGTGGCTGGCGTAGCCTTTGGCATAGCAGGCATACGAGGCCTCACTTGGTCCATGTGACGGTGTTTCAGTTTGCCTGCTCAGGCCACTGCCGCCCCTCATGTGCCCTGGGTTTTTATGGAGATACCCTGTAGCCACCTTGCACCTGTATGAAAGCTGCAAGGCCATACTGACTGACCTGTGGAATTTGCATGTCAGATGTGCTGTGCTTGCAGTCAACATTATCACTGGGTTAGAGAATGCATAATGCGAACCTTTCATATCTAATATCCCAGCAACGTTTCCGCAGGTGACTTGCCTTCTTTTTCAGGTGTTTTTTGCTAGTACTGACATGAGATACTAATAATAATAATAATATCTGGGGTTTAACGTCCCAAAACCATGATATGATTATGAGTGACGCCGTAGCGGAGGGCTCCGGAAATTTTGACCATCTGGTGTTCTTTAACGTGCACTGACATCGCACAGTACGTGGATCTCTACCATTTCGCCTCCATAGAAATGCGACTGCTGCAGCCGGGATCGAACCCGCGACCTTCGGGTTAGCGGATGAGAACGCTAACCGCTGTACCACCGCAGCGGACAACATGAGATACTGGCTAGGCATATTGTCCCACTGCCTCCCTACACTTTTCTGAGAGCCATCATTTATTATTCTAAACCAGTTTTCCTTTTAAGACTGTTTGGCAGTGGACCGTATGCCACCAAAGTTAAGTACTGAATGTGGTTGTGGGCCATAAATTGGTTGAAGATTTTTGCCATCAATTGTGCTCTGCTATCTGACACTAACATGCATGGTAGCCAGATTCAATTGCCAGTCACTTTTAAGTAACTGTTCAACATAGTTGCCTACATTCCTAATTTTGTTTTCTCCAGGGCTGAAAAAGAAACTTCAGGCGGCCTCCCGATCACGAAGCTGCAATGTCATTGAGAAGTGGGTGACCTCCATAATTAATCATTTGTACTTCTCTGTGAGGACTGCTGCAGCAAGAGAAACGACTCTTGAAAGAAGAGGCGAGCTTGCGGTCGCCATCTGGCTGTCCTTCCTCAACCACGTGCAAAACAAGCACTGTGGCCACAGTGAGGACTATGCCAACTGTGAACATGGAGATCTTTTACCAAGGAAGTGGATTTTTCCAGGTACTTTTTTATCAAGCCTAGTAATTTTCGATTTTTGTCACATGGGTTTTATTCAGAGTTTTGTCGCCAAAAGAATAATCTTTTGCAATCACTAATGAAGCTTAGAAACTTGAGGATGATGAAATACATCACCGAAACACTGTCAAGTGAGAAGAATGTATGCCTGCTCTTTGCTCATTATATGTTTTTGAAACCCTTCACAATGCTTCTTCGTTCATTTATGGTGTATCTTTGAATTTCATGCAACCAGGTACCGACACCTTTGATAAGCTGCAGAGCATAGTGGGGAACAGTCGCCTCCTTGTGGATATCAAGCAGGTGTCACCTTCATGCCAAACATCCAGTTTGGAATCCTTTCACTCAGTCCTCAACCGGTTTGCTCCAAAGAGCTTCACATTTTCTTTCCATGGGATGCTGGCAAGGTGTGGATGTAGATAAATTTCTTCAAATACTTCTCAACAGTGCTTTGCAGTAATCATGTGCTAAATATCATCCAACACTTTGTTGTCCATGTGTAAATGGATCATTATGGGTTGACCAAAATTATTGCAGGCAACATACACAATATACATATGTACGTGGGATTGGTATGCCTTTAGAACGCAGCATTGCCTGATCTAAATACGAGTCAGTGAAACGTAAATCATGCCACTTCCATGTTACACATACACACTGTTCAGAGCTCCAATGTGGTGATTTCACTGCTTCCTTCGTCACTTCTCAACCTACTACTTTACAAATGATCGGAGCGAAAACGTCGCCTCAGTTGGACGAAGACAAGAACAAAATCACAGCCACCAGTGAGATTCGTGAAGTAAATCGAGTTTTTCTGACTGGTATTTACACTCCTCCCAGCTCCTTCATCCATGGCCGCACTAAATAAGTAACATATTTTGACGATCTAGGAAATAAGCCCTCGCAGCACTCAACACAGCAGACGAAACAGCAGCACTGACAACATAGCAGAAGCTGGCCAGTGACGTCACTGGCTCTCGTAGTCACATTATAGTATTTGTAGACGAGTAGGCCGACTATGTCACAGTGCCCCCGAGTGCTCTTCGAAACCGAAACTGCCTCCGGTTGTAATGTGGGAGCATATAATTAAACATTCGTCTTGCGCCGGGGCAAATGAGTTTCGTTGGCCGCTATTAAAAGAGTCAGTAGCCACTGATTAATAGCAAGAAACAGAGGTGCACAAATTTTGTCATCACTTTGTTAATAATCTGACGTCATGTTCTCACAACAGAACAAAGAAAAATTGGGATGTAATTCAGATGACAAATGCACTAGGCTGAAGCACAAGGTTGCAAGCACTGCAATAAACGAGCCATTTCATCTATTTTGTGTTATGTAGTGTTAAAACGTATGTTTCCTTTGCAGCATGCACGTAAACATGCTTCTCATGAAACAGCAAGCAAAGCATCTTCTCTGTACTAATTGTTTAGGCAGTGGTGTGCACTTCTGATATTCTATGTTTGTTTGCACAGGTCAGAACTGGCTGCTTTGCACTACAATGAAAATGGAGACAGGGTGCAACGCAGAACTGCAACAGGAAAGCGGCAGTGGGCCGTGAAGCACCCAAAAGCAAGAAAAGGCAACCCAGTGGCATGTCCGGTCAAAGAACCCGCAACTTTTGGTATGTACATTACTGCACAGGGAGGACAAAACTTGGATGTGTGCAACGAAAACAATATGCTTAGCCCTCTGTTTGCTGAAGGCGCATGCATCAGAGGTTATAAGAAAAATCGTAACAGCCTTGAAGCAGTTGTGGCAAGTCTGCTTCCAAGCTACTACATTACAGGAGGAACAAAAATGGCTGTGCGGGCCAATGCGAGCAGGTGCTCTCAGATACCATATCCTTTGCTGTTACACCTGTGTGCAAGTTGCACCCATGTTTAAATGACAGCTTTAAAAAAAAATCACACATGCGCATGCTATGGCACAGGACACACCTGTTTGTTTAGCATGCACTGCAAAATCTACTGAGAGGATGCCTGTAACAATATGTGATATAGATACAGTTGAACCCTACAATAACCCCTTCAGTGCGAATTATGATGCACTGTCTACTAATGCGTGAAATTCACATACCATAATTCCAAGGCACTCAATATTACATTTCAAGAAAGAAAATGAAGTAATGTGCTGTATTGTGCGAGTTTCTGTAATTGATTGTAATTAGCACAAAGTCAAATATTTCATTATTCTGCAGTCAGTCATGTTCCATTTTGAGTTAGAAAGAGTAAAATCATAAGCTTCAAATGTGTGTGCAGTTAGGTTTTTGGTTGCATTCACATCGAGAAAAGAAAAGTCCTACTTTTCACTTCGGTTGTGGAACGCGGCGTGTTGAACATCGTAGTGCCTTCACCGAAGTTATCGGCTACAGCCATACGCAGCACGCTGAAGCTGAGTCAGGACATATTGACTACGCAGAGGGTTCAATAAATCTGGTGAGAAAGAAGGGGGGTGGGGGTGCAGCTGCTCTACGGAGGTGCGAGGTGGCTGCACCCGCGTAGGAAATGGGGTAGCCGTTGTTAGGGTGGCCTACCTTTGTTCCCTTTGCCGCTTTTGCTTCGGCTGCCTGTCATGCGTGCCCCGCCACGGACGGGCACCCGCATCCACCGCTATTTGTTTTTTCGGTTGTCTATCGAGAAAATAGTTGCGTCGTCGTAGAGCGCAGATTTTCGTGCGTGCGAATTCGATTCCCGCGCTAGCGACAATGCTTTGAGACTATGAACTGCAAGCCAAGGCTATGTTCCTCCGTAGCTTCTACCCTGCGGCAAAAGATGTTGATACAGTGTAGTTGCAGATTTTTTTGGTTCATTTGAATGGAATACCTGCACCTCTGTTTTTTGTACATAAAGAAAGCAGAGAGCGCAGAAGTGAAACTCATATTTTGTTTTGGAATAAGTTTGATGTGCGTTTTCTTTTCATGCACCTGGTGCAGGTTATCTTGGGCATCTTCTTGGCATTGTAGACGAGCTTGTGGACAGTGACAGTTTCGGATCGCAGATGTCAACTTTGCCTCTGCCACCACCACCACTAACAAGCTCTTTTGCACCTGTGGACAAGGCTGTGCTAGTGCGTGACCACCTATCGAGGTTTTCATCATGTGAAAAACAACGTAGGCATACAGGAGGTGCCAGTGGTGACGATGCATGATTTGGTCGCACATCTTTTGGGAGAAGGTGGTCGTTTATATCTCTGATTTTAAGGCGAAAGCCTGAGATGCCTCATGAAATGGGAAATTTTAGCGTCGGCGTCCTGCCGCGTTAGGGATGACTGATGCAACAGATCATGATCACGTGATGACATCATGATGACACAAATTCTGCCGTGACGTCATGTGATTTATCACCCTCCTTTGGGCAGCGAACAAAACCGCAGAGCGTGACCTCTAGAGAAAAAAAAATCAAGTATCGGAGGGCAATGCTTGCTACCTTGAAACGATGTCTCGTGCAACTGCAGTTTTGATGCTATGCTGTTTTAGTGACATTGTCCATTATGCCAACAGTTTTATCAAGCTGTGGTCCTGTGCTCAAGCACAGAGAAGTAACTGAGGTAGTTGTTAGTATGCACTCGTCCTGTGTATACCTGTGCGTTATTTTCATGCGTCCTTTGTGTTTGAGGTGCATACTGCAAGTGTCAAGCTGGGACAATGGCAGTTTGCACTCATCCTGTGTGTGTTCTTTTCTTGTATCTTTTGGGCACTACCAGTGCGCTGCAAGTTTCCAGATGCTTCCTCTTCCTCAGTGACATTCCAATTTGTTGCTATCCCATTCATTGCTTCGCCCTTGTGCAACTGTGACTTTTTTTCATCAGCCTCAGTTTTGTGTGTATGTCACCATTGCTTTGTCATTTCCTGCTTTGTACATTGCTACCATGATAACTATATTAAAATATGTTACAGATGTCTGCTTACATCATGTGATAGCAGAATTTTTAGTATGGTAAAAATAACTGGTCTGTTCTACTGTTACATTCATGTCGCTGTGAAAAGATCGAGATCCCAAGAAATGCTCACTCACTTGCTTTTGTGCTCCTTTTATTATGCCAACACAGTGCGATGCGACAGCTGTCTCATCATAATGGTGTCACTGAAGGCCTGAAATTCAATTACCTTTTCTAAAAGGTGCCCGTTTGTAGTACTACAGCTAACCTCACACTGATAACACACCTAGTTTTTTTCTTCACTAGTGCTCAATGTCTGGCTTACAGGAAAGCATCGCTGTATTACTGATGGCCAGTACGGCTTCCACTTTTGAAACATTTGGTACAAATGTATGCATGTAAATATTGAATAAAGCAAGACTTTTCTTTTGAACTTTATTCGACTGTGATTCAGAGCAGTCATTACATCGTTATACTGGGTACTTGAAACCAGCGTAGCGTTCCGCAGGAAAGGCATTCCTAATTTCATTCACCACGCAACTCGGCAGCACCTTGCGATTGCGCCGGCCAAGCCACACCCATATCCAGCGAACAAACTGCCGGTATGCGGTGTATCTGTACCTGCTAATGAAATGGAGAAGGATGAATTAGCAAGCATTTTGTAAATTGCCTAGTCTCCTAATGACAAATGCCAACAGCAGCTATTTATGGGTGGGATAATGACATTTTTTCAACTTCAAGCAATAGATGGCTTAAAATTTCTGTATACAGTATTTCTTGCAGGTGCCTTATGCACTTTGACTGAATGTATGCGTGAATGGAATCTACATATCTGTTGAATAGTGCTTTAGCCTGTAGCTAGCACTGTAAAGCTCCCGGGGGAAGAAAACTGTGAAAGGAAGTGCTGCATCTAACCCCTATCACCCACACGTGCTGATGGGTGCAAATAAAGTGGCTTCTCTCTCTCTCTCTATCATATATATATAAACACTAAAGTGCTTATTTGGGCCAGTTGGTACATGTCCAAGGAAACAAGAAACAGCATCAAACATACGACAATGACAGAGACAAACAAAGTGCTGACTGACGTATGCCTGACTCTGACTGATGGGTTTTAAGTCTTGCCCGTCATTGTCCTGTGTTTCGCGCTAATTCTCGTTTCCTTGAGTATATAAACACCTTGCCAGGGTAAGGCGCTAGGTAAATTTATTCTGTGCAGCAGTAGCGTAGCCAGGAATTTTTTCTGTGGGGTAGAGGAGGGAGTGGGGTTGAATTTTTGTTTTTAATGCATGTATGTGCATGCCTTTGCATGTGTGCGTGTATGCATACACAAGCAAACTTGACAATATTTCGGGGGCACAAAGGGTTTAGCCTCCCACCCCCCACCCTGGCTACGCCAGTGTTGTACAGGCATACCAGCAAAGTGATTGTGCATTACTATAGCGCTTGCAGAATAGGCGGTACGAAATCGCATTTACAAACAGCTTATGCTGCACGTTGTATTTCACACGCGTACTTGGCCGTATACATCCTAGTACGTACGTGTGGATATCGGGTGCATCAACAAGCGCAGGCCTGTCTTCCATTAGCGCATAGTATGCCACCTGCAGGGCATGGAGATTGAGGCATATGGGTTAGAAACCCGGGTGGCTGGTTATACATTCGGCCCCCCTGTGGCACATGGGCAGCCACTCTGTGAACTTCGCGGCAGCACACCGATTCTTGTTCGGTGTCCATAGGCCGACATTGACCGCATGTGCACCTGCAATAAATGTACATTTCCATTGTATCTGATACAGTCTGCTACGTATGACAGCCAAACAACTTCAGAACAAAAACAATACGTGCGCGCTGCCACCTGTATGTGCGCGTGCTCGGAAGCAAATACTGTATCGTTTTGACCGCTCGCGACCGGCAGAATAATTATTTTGGTTGCAAGTTTTGGCAGCGTCAGTACAAGATAAGTGCAAGAGCGTATAGCAGTAATACTCGGGCGGGTAGGCGCCAAACGCCTACAGCGCAACGATGCCAAGGGCAAAATTGTAATGTGTAGCTTCTATGGTAACCCTAATTGTCACGAAAACTACGCTGTCTGAGTAGACAATTATAACACAATTATAACCTGACCTTCTGAAACGTCAACCGTCGCCACTTACCAGTCAGTATTACCCCTCCGTTGAACATGCTGCTGTACCTCATCGACGGCCTCCGGCACGGCATGGGCCTCTTCGTCGTCGCTGGCCAGGGGTTCAAAAATAAAATGATTGTCCGGATTTTCCACGGAGCCGCGTACGTCGTCCTCCTCGCTGCTTTCAGAAAAGAAAAAGTCGATGTTCTCATCGGGGTCAGACGCGGATTCAGACGAAGAGTAGGAATCTCGGCTGCTGCAGCTAGCCATGGCGACTGTCGGAGCATTTGTTATGCTGGCGCTTGTGTGGCACGTGTGTGCGAGAGCAGACGATACTCATCACGACGTGCGTCACAGCTTTGTGGGGTCACGTGACCAAGACACTGGTACGTCACGGCCCAACTCGGCGCCCAGAAACCGAAACCGAAAGTCGTCCACATAAATAAGGCGATATTAAATTATTTAGCGAGAATACAGGAATCTTGGTGCGTGTATCGTGCTTCCCAGAGCCATAAGAAACGCTTGCAGCAAAGAACGCGCTAGCCACAAATTTGGTGTCACCACCCCTTTAAGGACGGCACGTTGTACCGTTACAACGTCCACGCAGATGGACACGAACTGCTCCTCGTGATACCTTCTCACCTACGTGCGAGCGTTATCGGCCAGCTCCATGACGCCCTCACTGCCGGTCACCTTGGACTCCCTCGGACACATGACCGTGTACAGCGTCGATTTTACTGGCCCAGTCTTTATCGCTCCGTCCGCCGCTACGTCGCCACATGCGATCAGTGTCAACGCCGGAAAAAAACCTTCTATGAGTCCTGCCGGACTCCTCCAGCCACTTGATGTTCCATTTGACCCCTTCATCCGCCTTGGTCTTGATCTCCTAGGCCCTTTCCCGGCGTCTACTTCTGGGAACAAGTGGATAGCTGTCGCGACGGATCACACCACTCGGTACGCCATTACACGGGCTCTACCAACCAGCTGTGCCACGGACGTTGCCGATTTTCTCCTGCACGACGTCATTCTCCATCATGGTGCTCCACGCCAGCTCCTCACAGATCGTGGACGCTATTTCCTTTCCCGAGTTATCGACTTGCTTCGCTCCTGCGAGACGAAACATAAATTTACGACGGCCTACCACCCGCAAACTATTGGACTGACGGAACGAATTCAACCGGACTTTAACTGATATGCTCTCTATGTATGTCTCCTCCGACCACCAAGACTGGGACATGGCATTGCGCTTTGTTACATTTGCCTATAATTCCTCACGCCACGATATAGCTGGTTTTTCACCTTTCTATCTCTTGTTTGGCCGTCATCCAACATTACCTTTCGACACCATCTTTCCGGCAGCCGTCGATTCGCCGACTGCATACGATAGTGATGCTATCACTGGAGCTCGCAAAGCACGAGAAGTCGCTCGTGAGCGCCTGTTAGCATCCGCAAGACCACCAGAGGCAGCGTTACGACGCACATCATCGCCACGTTGCCTTTACTCCGGGTTCCCTAGTGCTATTGTGGACTCCGACTCGGCGAGTTGGACTTTCTGAAAAACTCCTTTTTCGATACTCGGGACCCTACCGCGTATTGCGCCAGGTGACAGACGTCACCTACGAGATAGCCCCGCTCGAATCTTCATCTGCCTCCGCTTCACTGTCTACAGACATTGTTCATGTATCCCGTCTTAAGCTTTACCACGCTGCAACATCATAGAAAGCAGCGAGACGGCGCTTCAGCACCCGGGGGTTATGTTATAAGACCATGTCACACTGAAGCAGCCAGAGAGGCGCCAAGGAAGACGACGTGATTGTGTGTTGTGGGCACGGTGTAAGAATAAGTTGCGTGGCACGCTCTTCTCTTCCATCTTGGTCTACGCTTGGGCGCTGTGTAAATACAATGTGAATACGACTTGTTTCCCTGTGTGCCTTCACGCAACAATATATATATCGTCGATTTGTGATGTTCGCATAGCGTCGCATTTTCTCATCAGCCCTGACGAAGACAGGTCGAAACCGTTGGCAAATAAAATTAAGAGAACCGCTAAGTTGTGTCTCTTCTCCTACAAAGTACGTTTGGCCCATTGAAAAAGCTTCTTCAGTTGTACAGCAATGGCTGCCATCCATCCCAATTCTGAGCGGTTGTCGGTGCGCTTCCCGAGCACTCCGATAAGTTGTGCTATCATCGGAGATTCCTCGATCAAGTATGTACACGAAACATTCAATCCCCTGGAACCTGGGACTCCCTCGTTTGTTTCGTACCACGGAGCACGCTTCAACGACGTCCCTGGCCTGCTCCACCGTTTGCCACCAACACTGCCGAGGTTGGTGATTCATGTGGGGAACTGTGGACATCGCAGACAATGGGTGCGCGCAGGCCCTGGCGGAATTAAAACAACTCATTGAGAGGATTGACCAGGAGATACCAAACCTTTAACTCTGCGTCAGCCTGCCCCTACCCAGAGCCCCGAACCGCCGATGCCGAGGTGCGAACAAAAAGTTCGTACACTGGTTCAACAGAGAAGCATCCCGCTTTGTAACCCGAAGTGCGCCGCCTGTGCCATCGGAAAGAACTGGGTCGCGGTGTCTTCTATCTCCACCACGCCTTCCATGAGATGCCGCCTTGGAATGTCCTCGCCGCGGACGGCCTTCACCCCAGCTTTGAAGGTGTGGCAATGCTGGCGCTTCACTACAGAGGACTGCTCACCACTAGGGCCCGCAGAACTTACAGCCGGCAAGGAACAGTGCCCTCGTTTGTGCCGGCACTCCAGTACCAGCCGGAAACACGGTCTCCACGGGCTCTCCCTCATCGCACAATCCCGTGCCACCTGTTCCAAGGCCGGTCAATTGCCCCAACATCGCCGACGATGGCCTACAACCTCCGCAGTTATTCCGAAGCCGCTCGACGACCGGCACAGCCGAACGCAAACTGACTGCCAAATAGTTCAGGTACTGTCCGCTCCCCCCAAACCGCGGTCACACTCACTTCAACAAATTAGGAAGGCAATCGAGAAACGCGTGAAGTACGAACTCCACTATTCGACGCTCAAGACATACTTAAGATCTAACTCGGTACCGAAAGGCTTGTCTCTCAAAATAAGTCCAGCAATGACAACAATTAAATCT
>JALIZH010007345.1:0-31805 GCA_030522465.1 Rhipicephalus appendiculatus
GTCACAGTGTAGTCGACGTACGTCGTAACCACGCGTAACGCGCGTATGTCTACTCGATTCGAACAAGGAAGTCGATCCGCTCGGTAGCACTTGCTTGAAAATCTAACGATGCTCCTTCAGACACCCAGCGGCGAACCTCTTCGCATAACTTGGGAGTATTACGGTGTGTGAATAGGCAGACACATTCGCAATAGATGGGTACCGAGACGAGTGCTTATCTACCTCTGTTTTGTGAATTTGTGTGCTTCCTTGCGCACACTAATAATCCCAAGTATGCATCACCCACTAGGCTATCATCGAGGCTCTACCACACTATATTCCTTCTCGTGTCATTGGTTGCAACATTTACGAAATGTGACATTAAAAGCGTAATATCTCCCAGATATCATGTTTTCTTATTTCTCTTTCATTATGAGTTCATTAATAAAGCCTAGATTTTGGGCTACCAGCTTTCACGAATGCTACCTTTTGGCATTTCGGACATATCAATAGACAAGGGATAAAAGTTACAGTTTTCGAAAGAGAATGTAACCGTTTCCATTATTGCTGTGGTCAGGGAATAAAGCGAAGTTAGAATCGCGAAGTATAACGCATTAAACTACCATACAGTTGTATCTTTCGCAGGTTAAAAATATTTGATTTGCGCTTGCTAGGTTCATAATAAAGACCACATAATAGTGCTCGCAATACAACGAACGATAAAAAAACATGACTTTATGATAAGCTAACATTTTTAATAAACAAAATATATGAATAAAGGAAGACCTTCACCGCAGCATTTTCATTCCAACTATTGCATAAATAAAAATGTTCAAGTAGCAGCTTTATTTCAGCACATATGGGTCAACATTCAAGATCATTCGACGTCCTTCATAATGTTGACTTCGAACGGGACCTTTTCCGAGAAAAAAGAAATACCAGAGCAATGAACTTTACCGGATATTTGTTTCTTTAATATTTCTGATTTCCTTGAGTGTCATGTGTTTGCCTTCAATTTTTTGACTGCGTGTTATATATTTCAGCCGACATATTCTACTTGCTGAAGAACCTACTAGGGCTGCAATTCCAGAGATAGCTCTCTTGTCGAAATAACTCACTATCGAACATGAAAGGAAGCTGCCTTTTGTTGCTTGCCTTCTTGAGTATTTGTGTGTCTCTTTCCATGTGAGTATATTGCATTTACGAATTCGTAACAATCTACGGGCTCTGGCACAGCATTCATTAGTAGCCTATTTCTAGTATTGCGTTTCCAGTGTTTCTAGATCGTATGAAGTGAAATGCAAGTTTATACGCATAGGACCTGAGTAAAGAGTAATGAGGTGAGAATAACATAAACGAGTAGAAACTTTTTATATATTGCATTTTAGTCAGCGTTTTTACCCAGGCATTAAGCTAGTAATTTACGTACCCTTTTAGTACCTTCAAAAGAAGTGACGCTATCAACAATGATGTCTGGGAATCCGTGTAAACCGCATTAAACACAAGTATTCTTAGGTACCTGTAAACTTTTGTTGAGCTCCCAATTTCCCTACGAAACCCTATGTACGTTGTCTATACTCAGTACTAAGCGTATCATATCAAATTCACGACCGTCATGGAAAAAAATTGTCATCGGCAATAGTTCGAGCTTTACTAGAAACAATCGAAATTTCAAGAACTGAGTTTTCTTCCTTGTAGCATATGACTTCTTTTCCCTAATGATCTGCTTGAATGTTTATGAAGGGTAAGAGCGCACTGAACACGAACACACAATGAAGGCACACACACGCACACACATAGCGCTGTGTGCCTTCATTGTGTGTTCGTCTTCAGTGCGCTCTTACCCTTCATAAACATGGAATACCAACATGCCCACATTACCACCTTGGTGATCTGTTGAAGCTCGTGACGACTGCTTAGACATATCAATTTAAAAGTTAGTTTTAAGTTGCCTTATTCTTGCGGTAACATTTAACAATGACCATTATGACTTCCTTTGGTGAAAGGGCACCCGATCGCGTCCGCATTTAACCAAGCTTCCAGCAAACACGCCAGCATAGCCCCGAAGCCGGGAACAATTTATTGGCGCATTGCGATCCAACCCTCATTTTTCGTGATTACGACATTCGGAAAGCGGTACTAAGGCAGCGATATTATAGAAGATCTTCCGCAACTGGTTTTAACGCGATAGCGTTAAAAGAGCTCGTTTCGCAGAAACAATTCCGGCGTCGGCGTCGGCGGCGCCGGTGTCGTTGGTTGTGAGTGAAAAATCATCATCTTGTCCGTGACCAACAAATCGAGAAAGATGAAAAATAATATAAATAATAAAAATTTCTGGGTCCGAATCAGTATCGAACCCAGGCCGTCTGCGTAGGAAGCAGGTAGTCTACCAAACAGCCATGCCTATGCTTGGAAAACACGTTGAAAATAAATTCCTCTGCTTCGTAAATGCAACAAAAATAACTCTTGCTTCACAAACACATGCGTCCTGTGTACATACGTCATAATACAACATGTAATACCACTGTAATATTGCATTGTACAAGCGTACATTGCCATCGGCCGTCAAAACACGTCAATATCATAACGACGTTGTGGTTTAACTCTTTCCATCACGGTGGTCACCCCAGGTAACCACCTTTTCTTCATTTTTCCTCTTGAAACAAGTGAGCCCCACTTGTCAGATTTTAAATGGCGATTTTTTTTAAAGCTTTCGACTATCTGACAGAAATGACACTACTTCGTTCGGGCTTCAGTTTGACATGTTACGTTTCTTTTTACCGGCTGCCGTCGTCTTCAAGGCGCGCTAGACGGTGGACTCTAGAGATTTTTATAGATATGAAAGTATGTCCGGTCCTTATTATGTTGATAGTGCAGAACAGCAAGTTGTCTGAGTAGCTAACACTACGTAATATAGAAACGAAACGCTGTACTCAGTCAGTACAGAGCGCCATGTCGCTGAAGTTGGTGGCATGAACGGTCTCAGCAGGCTGGTAATATTTAATATGGGAGTGGCGGCTGCGGGCGCGCCGACCGTAGAAGAAGAAAACGATTAACCATGGCGCGCTCGCAGCTCGTGCTCGGCGGCCACTGACAGGCAGTCGCGGCCGAGGCTTGACGAGTAAAGACGTGTCCCTTTGTGCATCGGTCTCGTCTCTAAAGGGTTCCGGGCCAGCCGCCACCCAAAACCCCACAGTATCTATTTTCGAAGTCGGAACTTTCCTGAATTGTGCGATTCCTGATATCGACCTCCCGCGTTGTCCAGCAGATCGCCTTTAGTCCGCCAACACGAAATATTGCCAATGAAGAGCCCATAGCAAGTGTATTACTTCTGTACTGTCCTTATTATGTTGATAGCGTAGGACATCATGTCGTCCGAGTTGCCTAATACCAAGGAATCTAGAAATGAAAAGCTGTACTAAATCAGTACACTGAGCACCATGTCGCTGAAGTTGATGATCACCTGGGGTGACCACCATGCATGAAGGGCCTTAGAAGGGTGATAATATATTATTTTCTATCGTTCTAACGGAGGTGTTTTGCAATATATATACAAGCGCCCTCAAGAATGAGATGGATGGGCGCTACATACAATGTCCCTTTGCTCCTGCGAAGAAAGACGCTAAAAGTTCCTCACTGGCTTCTACGCAGCGAACCAACAACGACTACGAAGCTCTGGCCAGAATCTTTATCAACCTCAGGCTACTCGAAGTGACAGCCACAAGCTGAGATGCCGTTAGAGGCTGGTAGATCACAGATGTATACGGTGGAAGAAATAGTATCTGCTAGAAGTGCGGGTGGTTCACGATTATCTAGCACATCCTAGCAGCTGTCAAGTGTAATACGTCGAAAAGCCTGGCATTTTAGAGGTGTTTTGCCCCTAGGGCGAATCACAGACGTTTAGCCTGGTCAAGATGACATAACCCGAGCTTACCGAGTGAAAGCCCAAGACGGCAAGCGTTTAAGAAGACCAGTACAGAAAGTGTGCAAGCTCGAGTTGTGCAACACTACTGCGGGCGGGAGTATGTTGAAAAAGTATAGGAATGAACGTGTGCAGGCGAGCACTGCAATAGAAGAGAAGGAGATCGGAACGATGAATGGCTGTTGGTCTGGTTCATTCGTGGATCACTAGTTTTCTTTACACTTACTACTTTTATTTGAGGCTTCGTCAGCAAATATGCACAGAAAAATTAAGGCAGCTTCGCAATGGTTGTACCAAGCCTGAAGGAAGTGCGAAGCTGGGCAGCGTGCTTTGTTTCTCTTCGATTTTCTTTGTCTTTCAATTTATCTTTCTTTGTTTTTGTATTTTCCAGTTTCTTGTGTCGGCATTTTGTGTTTATTTCATTTTTCTTCGTATTTTTCCGTTCCTTTCTCTCTTTTGCTATTTCTCGCTTGCTTCCCTCTTTTTTGAATTTTTATACGTGGTTTTATTTTGAAGTGCTCCACAGTAAATATCATCGTCAAGACGCTCGAAGAACAAGAGGAAGAAGACTTCTTTTTGGCGCGAGCCCGCGTTACAGATGGCTGCGCTATGTGCGGTTTTGCTTGCCTTACGCCAAGCGAAAACGACAGCATACGACAGCCTGACGCCCTAATGTGCTCCGTAAAAGCAAATATGCCAATTCTGTCAAAACCACGGTCACGTAACACAAAATCATTCAGAAAAGCGTTCAAGATAGTCTCTCCTTCCAAAGCTCTCAGGAAGTATCATTAGCACAAATATCTTCTCTCTTCTAGATACAATTAATTCTAATATTTCTCGCGCAATCCTATCCTTAACTCTGGCCAGAATCTTTATCTTATCCAGTTCCGGCTCACAGGCCTGGCAACCTGCACTAATGTCAGTCAAAGTAGTCTCCCGTTTTCAACAGCTCGTAAATCCATTTCTTATGTCGATAACACTTGCCCTGAAAGGATATTAAAGTCGCAAGAATTTGAAACTCACAGACATGTAGGAAGTGTGTAGTATATAAAAGGACCAGAATTTGAAAATTAACAACCCCGCAATCTCTAGCACATTCCTAACAGCAATAAAGAGGTCATTATGGGGCACAAAATAAAACAAGCCCTCGACGTCAAGAAAAAAAAGCATATCGTAAAGAAATATTGCCCTAAAAAAACTTCACAAATTCGTTAAAACTCTTAGATGCGAAAAGTTCCCCAACCGTGCAGCGAAGTTGAATGTTTCTGCAAGTATTTGTTTAGTGATTTCATATAGTATTACAGGTGTTCGGTTTTCTCTGTATAAATTACCTAGCAACGCTTCCAATATAGGTAGATGAACGTTATCGCCTACCCTGTATATCTCGATATATGTGAATGTATATTTCTGGCGTATCACTGTTCTCAAGAACTAGAGACTGTGTCATCTAGTACCAAGTTTTGTTAATCTTACTTTTCACTAATATTATTTATATATTCACTGCTTTTTCGTTTTTCGGGACCCCAAAATAAACAAGAGACATCACTTTCCTTCGTTCTTTCTGTTGTGCCTTTTCCTTGCGCTACTTAAAATGATTTTAACGCGATAGCGTTAAAGAGCTCTTTTCGCAGAAATTCCAGGCTTCGGCGGCGGCGGCGTCGTTGGTTGTGAGCGAAAAATCGTCATCTTGTCCGTGTCCCAAAAAATCGATAAAGATGCAAATAAAATAAGTAAGAAAAATTCCTGGGTGCGAGTGAGGTTCAAACCCAGGCCGTCTGCGTGGCAAGCAGGTGTTCTACCACACAGCCACGCTTCTGCTTGGAATTACACTGAAAATACCTTTCCTCTGCTTGGAAATCCAATGAAAATAACTTTCATGCTTTACAAACACACGCGTCCTGTATACAGGCGTTCACAATACAACATGTAATATCACAGTAATATTGCGTGGTGCAAGCGTACATTGCTATCGGGCGCCAGAACATGTGAATATCATAATGACATCGTGGTTCAAAGCCGGCCACCCATAACAAAGTGCACACACGTTACTGCGCTTATTCCCTTAAGACCGCGTAGTGGGTGCATAGCAAGTTCAAAAAAATTTCCCGGTCATAATTACTCGCGGTTAAAGCATGCTACCGATTACATATTTACTACATAGTTATAGTTACTACATTAGTTACTCCATTACATAGTTATTATATTACATAGCTACTAAGTGATTGAAGTACGTACAAGGTACAGGATATCGCTATGGCGTTCAACTCTTTAAGGCGAAGCTTAAAGGAACTCCGGCGATTTTTCGATATTCACCGATTTAAATAAAACTTTCAAGATATCTTCTCTTCGCTGCCTTGATGATATCTGCCAAATTATACAGCCGTAAGTCATTTAGTTCTTGGAAAACGAATTTTAAAAATTGGCAGCGAATTCCGGAATCATGCCTTCAAATGCGGGCCACCCTGTGTATGTGACGCATCTGTCTACTCCTTTCTCGCCCAGTAGACGGACGCAGCCGACGCAGCGCGCGGCGCGCTCTTTTTAAATGCGAATGCATTTCATAGTCGGGCTATGTCAGGCATCCGGCGTTGGCGTTGGGCGGCGTTGGCGTTGTCCGCGGAGGAGGAGGAGGAGGATAGGTTGAGGAGGTGTGCGCGCCGGCAGGTGTTAGATGTGAAGCATCTTATGGCGAAGCTTAATCCGGTGGTGGTGGTGTACGGCATGACCGCCCTTACTGCGCATGCGCAAACCCTTTCAAAAAAAAATAAAAATAAAAAACCTCCTCTCTCCCTCTCTCTCCCCTAGGCATCCCTCCCCGCGGCAACCACACCCTCACTGCGCATGCGCCCTCCCCTCCTCTCTCCCCCTGCGACGCTCCCCCCCTCTCTCCTCTAGGCATCCCTGCCCGCGCCGTCCACACTCCCACTGCGCATGCGCGTCCCACCTCTCTTCTCCTCTCCTACGCTCCCCCCTCTCTTCTCTCGGCATCTCTGCCCGCAGCGTCCACACTCCCACTGCGCATGCGCGCCCCCCCATCTCTCTCTCCTATGCTCCCCCCCTCTCCCTCTCTCGCCTCGCGACGCCGACACAGGCAGCGTCTGCTAGCGAGTTTCTTGGTTGAAAAAACCGACTGCTCGCGCTGCACAACCGTTCACTGGCCAACCCGTATATATGGCAATGAATCTTGACCTCCAAGGTGGTGCCGGTGGGATATTTCTCCTTTGCGTTGTTGAACAATAAAAATTCGCAGCGTGCGCGTTAACTAAAAGCGGTCTGCGGCGGAGCTCGGCGGAGCTATATATGAAAAAAAAAATAAATAAAAAAAATAAAAAAAACAAGAAAAAGCAAAAAAAAAAGCCGCTGCGCCGTGCTCCCGACCGGGCTGCAGAAATTAGGCGCCTTTTCCTTCTTCGAACCACAACCACCATATATAAATGGAGTGAAGCGCGCGCGAAATGCATTCGCATTTCCTCACGATTCCCTTCGGGGAGGTGGGGGCTTTTTTTCGTCGAGGCGACGCTGACGCTGGCACAGTTGTGTAGCGGATTTCGTGACGTCATCGCATACCCAGCATGGAGCATGGAGCAGCTCCCTGTTTCGGTTTCTGTTCTGGCTCATCATTCATTGCTTATTTAAAATTATTGACGAAAGTGTCGGCAAAATGAACCACCCTAGCTGTTGCAGGACTGTTAATACTATTTGAAAACGGCGTTATCTCAGTATGGTCGAAAATGCACCGGAGTTCCCCTTTAAGGGTCCCCCCAATTTTTCAAACAATAGTTATTGCTTCCGATAAACGAAATTTCAGTGATGGTTGAAAATGCTTTGGCATTGTTGCAATCAAATCTTATAGGAGCTATGTACGTCAAAATGAACTGTTTTGAATAGGAATTGTTTGAAGGCGACCGAGCAGCACAGTTCAAAGGGCAGAAGGTGGTAAGAATAGGTAAGACGAAACGCCTTTTGTATTTGAAATGTGAACCTAAATGGCTTATACTTCTTGTTAGTGGCACGGTTGAGTCGTACGCTTGTAAACAACACGATTAAAGGCACACCTTGACGTTATGAACATATATAGCTGACGTTGCTTATTAATGACACCGTTTCATGCTTCCCGTCTCTAGTCCTTTTATGTACATGAGCGTTTTATACAAACAATACCCAAATATCTTTAGACGACATTGCTGTTTAGTTAACTGAAAGCTTTAATTATATGTGATATATCCTTACTTCTACTCAGTGAACCAAACAATCAGTAACGTAGGCTATATATGATCATAACGTCAAGGTGCGCCTTTAATCGTGTTGTTTACAAGCGTACGACTTCAGCCGTGCCACTAACAAAAAGGATAAGCCATTTAATTTCACAGTTCAAATATAAAAGGTGTTTTGTTTTACCTATTCTAACCTCCTTCTGCCTTTTGCACTATATGCCACGGTCGCCTTCAAGCATTTCCTATTCAAAAGCAGTTCACTTTGACGTAGATAGCTCCTATAAGATTTGATAGCAACAACGCCAAATCATTTTCAACGATCACTGACATTTTGTTGATCGGAAGCTTTCACTATAGTTTGAAAAATTGGGGGGACCCTTAAGCTTCGCCTTTAAAAGTTGAACGCGACAGCGGTATCCTGTACCTAGTACGTACTTCAATCACTTAGTAACTCTGTAATGCAATAACTTTGAAATGTAGTAACTAATGCAGTAACTATAACTATGTAGTAACTATGTAATCGGTAGCATGCTTTAACCAGGAGTAATTATGAGCGGGAAATGTTTTCAAACTTGCTGTGCACCCAGTACGAGGTCTTAGGGGAATACGCGCAGTAACGTGTGTGCATTTTGTAATGGGTGGCTGGTTTTGAACCACGATGTCATTATGATAGTCACATGTTCTGGAGCCCGATGGCAATGTACGTTTGTACCGCGCAATATTACTGCGATATTACATGTTGTATTGTGACGCCTGTATACAGGACGCTTGTGTTAGTAAAGTATGAAAGTTATTTTCACTGCTTTTCCAAGCAGAGGAAGGTATCTTCAATGTAATTCCAAGCGGAAGCGGAGCTGGGTGGTAGAACACCTGTTTGCCACGCAGACGGCCAGGGTTCGATCCTCACTCGGACCCGAAATTTTTGTTATTTATTTTATTTCCATCTTTCTCGATTTTTCGGTCACGGACAAGATGGTGATTTTTCGCTCACAACCAACGACGCCGACACCGACGCCGATGCTTGCATTTCGGCGAAACGAGCTGTTTAACGCTATCGCGTTAAAATGGCCTCTGTGCCTAAAGACTGTGTAGCTAATGTAATAGTACCGCACGTGTTTATATATATGTATATATATATATAGAAAAAAACGGGTGCACGTACGAGAAAAGCAATACTTTTATGCCTTACGTTTCGGCCGTGGCACGGCCTTCGTCAGAGATATTCTCTGACGAAGGCCGTGCCACGGCCGAAACGTAAGGCATAAAAGTATTGCTTTCTCGTACGTGCACCCGTTTTTTTCTTACACAGACCGAACCCACTGAACTTTCCTGCTGAATATATATATATATATATATATATATATATATATATATATATATATATATATAGCAATGGGTTGTAACACAACGGAGGCGTTGTCAACAAGGATAAAATATTTATTTAGTTCCCAACAGTTTCGGGAGGGGACCTCCCTTCGTCAGGGGTTGAGTTAAACTAACGTCTCTAGCGGCGTCCACTCGCCTTCGACAACATCTAAGAGGAAAAAAAAAATTAAGAAAAATTGTCCACAGTCGAGGGTCGTTGAGCGTCCACATCTGCTTATGATCTCGTGTTTACCGGTCCTCGTGGTGCGGAGGGCCACCCAAAGCTGTCGCCGCGGCGGCCGGGACAGGTCTGCGCCGCCACACGTGGAGGCAAGCGCTTCCCCTTAATGGGTCGGCTCTTTACCTTTCATGTCCGCTCGTTCCTTGTCAATAGCCCCCCAAGTGGTAGGGGAGCGTGAGCACCGCACATTCTACAAATTTGAAAAAAAAAAAGAGAAAAAAAAAGGAAAAACAGAAAAAGAAAGGAAAGAAAGGGCACTGCAGACGTACGAGCCAGTCAAGAAACAAGCATGGTCTCAATTTATGTTTCCCTATTGCCAAAAACATCTTGGTTCACCTCTCGGAGGCAGGAGAGTCTGCCAGGGTCTTCGTTGATGCCGGATATTAATGTTCTAAATTTGAAAATAAAATATGCCTCTCGTTGTTCGCGCTCCCGCGTGTTTCGAAAACCCGACTGTAGAAGGGTTACGCTGATATCTTCAAAGCTGTGGTTTGGCAGGCGTAAGTGTCTGGATAAGGGTAGGTTCGGCAGCGAAGTGGTGTGGTACCGGTGGTTATTGAACCGCAGTCGAAACGGCGTGTCTGTTTGGCCAATGTATTCTTGCCCGCAGGCATTGCAGTGTAGCATGTATATCACATTACTGGAGTCACAATTAAGGTTTTCTGTGATTTTGAATTTGAAATCTGAGGAGCTTGCTTTTGATTCACATGTTGTGACAATGTGGGGCATACTTTGCACCGAGCTTTTCCGCAGGGGTGGCACCCTGGTTCAATTTTAGCAGGGCTTGTTTTGGCTCTGACAAGGATGTCCTTCAGGTTTTTATCCCTGCGGTACACCACGCGAGGTGGTTCCGCGAAGATGGAAGTTAATCGTTTGCTTTGCCTGATTATGTTGAAATGGCGGGAAAGTATGTTATTAACTCGTGGCACTGATGAGGAGTAAGTTAGCACAAGATTTGTTTGAGAAGTTGTTTTTGATACTGTTTTTGGCTCCTTAATTATGGTATTCCGGTTCACGTTGCGAGCACGTAGTATGGCATCGTCAATAATGTCTTCGGGATAATTCTGTTGTGATAGGGCATGCTTTAGGTATCCTGCATGTTTGTCAAATTCCTGTATGTCGGTACATATTCTTCGATACCGGTAAGCCTGAGAATATGGAATAGCCGTTTTGCAATGTCTTGGATGGCTGCTGTTGAAGTGTAGGTACATCTGTCGGTCTGTGGGCTTTTTGTAAAGGTTTGTTGTCAGGCGTTCATTTTCGATCGAGACAGTGACGTCCAAGAAGTTAATTCTAGTTTTGGAAATGGTATGTGTAAACTTAATTGATGGGTGGAGTTCATTGAAATCACATATAAACCGGAGAAGGCTACCCTCATCGTGGTTCCATACCATGAATATATCGTCCAAGAATCTCCGGTAATACAAAGGTTTCAAGGTGCGCCCCTCTATAAACGGGATTTCAAGGGATGCCATAAAGGTGCTCGCAAAGTTCGGGGCCATTTTTGTGCCCATTGAAGTGCCACTGACCTGAAGGAAGTGCTTGTCATTGAACTCAAAATGGTTATGATTTAGTACAAGTTCAAGAAGTGTAGACAGTACCGCACCACTAACACCTGTCGATGAGTCAAATTTCTCATATTCAGAAACCATAGCCATTATTCCGTCACGATGGGGTATGTTGGTGTACAAGGAGCAGACGTCCATGGTCACCAGAAAGCTATCACCTGGGATACTGAGATCAGAAGTTTCGCGGATAAAGTGGTTTGTGTCCTTTAGGTAAGAGGGAAAAGTCGGTGGGATGTCTTTTATCAGGGAATTTATGAATTCTGATATATTTTCCGTTGATGTACTGTTACTGGATACTATCGGACGTCCCGGATGGCCTGATTTGTGTATTTTAGGGAGTAGGTAGAATCGACCGGGAACAGAATGAGACGGCAACATCGCTTTTAGCATTTTGCCGGTAATTTTTTCATCCTGGCGGAGGTTACTTAGGATTGCTTTTATTTTCTTTTCGAATTCGGGAGTCGGGTCCTTTGGAAGTTCTTTGTAGAAGTTTGTGTCTGACAGTTGCCGGTCCCCTTCCTTTAGGTAGTCCGACGTGTTTAGTATTACAATGCAACCACCTTTATCAGCAGGCTTAATGGTAATGTCGGGGTTTCTTCGCAGTTCATTGAGTGCTCTTTGTTCTGACTTTGATAAGTTGTTGCCAGATGGTCGTCTTTTCTCGTACGCTCTGATTATATCTTTTTTGGATAGCTGATATATACATATCAAGGTGTTTGTCCCTCTGCTCACTTGGACACCATGATTTGTCTCCACCAATCAATCTATTCTCGTCTGGACTCTTTTCCCGATCATGAAAGTATTCCCGGAGGCGGAGATTACGCGCAAAGTTATCGAGGTCTTGGTAAAGTTGAAACTCATTAAATATGCCGGATGCTGGGCAAAATGTTAAGCCCCTCGCCAAAAGTTGGAGTTGAGGGGGTGTAAGTGTTGTGCTAAACAGGTTAAGGACATTGTTCTCACGAGGTTTTGAGTGCGCTGGGCTATCTTGTGGCACGTGGGTGTCACATCCATATTCGATGGTCGACGGGTCGCTGTGATCAAATCTACGCTGTTGTTCTGAGTTTTCATTTTTCTTTTTTATAGTTGGAAAGAAGTTTAGCTGATCGCTGGCCTTCTTGTAGAGTCACACCCCTATTTTCCGCATGTAACTGGGCTGTGGAATCTCTACTGTCACTTTGAAATTTGCGCGCTTTTACTTTTGAAATTTCTTGTATCTTTTTTGTCTCATACTTTTCCAATTCACTTTTCTCATACTCTCCGAGATTAGACAACGACCTCTGCGCGGTCTCCGCGACACCGTATTCGGAGGCCCTACGCTCACTGTGGTCCGCAATGACCTGCGTTAATTTTAAGGAAGCTTCAAGTAATATTTCTTCCCACCTCCTCTTTTCTGCTTCATCTAGTGTAGACATTGATGGGGTGCAGGTTAGGCGGAGCCCCTTAGGTGCAATTCGGTGGGATAAATATTTAGTTAATTGTTCAGCATGTTTTTGATACTGCACCCGTTTCTCAATAGTTTTTCTAATTGATAGGAATGGCGCTTCGTGTCTAAGTTCAATCGAGAAGTGCAGCGCTTCAGTAGAGAGGCCCGCCGTCTTTGCCACTACGGGATGTTGGGAGCAGGCGTCTTCTACGTGGAGCATGGGTTCTCAACACTCCCACTGCGGCGGTTCCTTGCTGCAGATGGCCTGCATGCAAGCTTCGAGGGTGTCGCTCTGCTGGCGCAGCACACAAGCGTTCAGCTCCGAAGGACTTCGGCGGCATGGAGATCGGCACCAACCCCTTGCACGACGAGCTCCGGTGACAAGCCCACTCAACAACGGGAAGCCGAGGAACGCCCACAGCCACCCAGGGCCCTCGCAGTCACAACATCGCCGCCCCTGCCAGCGCGGCGCTACAACACCAGGCGGACGCACGCGGCGACGACCAAGTCGGCGACTTCCAACTGACACGCGGACCGAACAGGTACGGCCAGTCTCGAGCACGCATGGTCCCAGTCATTCCTATCAATTAGAAAAACTATTGAGAAACGGGTGCAGTATCAAAAACATGCTGAACAATTAACTAAATATTTATCCCACCGAATTGCACCTAAGGGGCTCCGCCTAACCTCCCCAGCGCACTCAAAGATAGGCCAGCGCACTCAAAACCTCGTGAGAACAATGTCCTTAACCTGTCTAGCACAACACTTACACCCCCCTCAACTCCAACTTTTGGCGAGGGGCTTAACATTTTGCCCAGCATCCGGCATATTTAATGAGTTTCAACTTTACCAAGACCTCGATAACTTTGCGCGTAATCTCCGCCTCCGGGAATACTTTCATGATCGGGAAAAGAGTCCAGACGAGAATAGATTGATTGGTGGAGACAAATCATGGTGTCCAAGTGAGCAGAGGGACAAACACCTTGATATGTATATATCAGCTATCCAAAAAGATATAATCAGAGCGTACGAGAAAATACGACCATCTCGCAACAACTTATCAAAGTCAGAACAAAGAGCACTCAATGAACTGCGAAGAAACCCCGACATTACCATTAAGCCTGCTGATAAAGGTGGTTGCATTGTAATACTAAACACGTCGGACTACCTAAAGGAAGGGGACCGGCAACTGTCAGACACAAACTTCTACAAAGAACTTCCAAAGGACCCGACTCCCGAATTCGAAAAGAAAATAAAAGCAATCCTAAGTAACCTCCGCCAGGATGAAAAAATTACCGGCAAAATGCTAAAAGCGATGTTGCCGTCTCATTCTGTTCCCGGTCGATTCTACCTACTCCCTAAAATACACAAATCAGGCCATCCGGGACGTCCGATAGTATCCAGTAACAGTACATCAACGGAAAATATCTCAGAATTCATAAATTCCCTGATAAAAGACATCCCACCGACTTTTCCCTCTTACCTAAAGGACACAAACCACTTTATCCGCGAAACTTCTGATCTCAGTATCCCAGGTGATAGCTTTCTGGTGACCATGGACGTCTGCTCCTTGTACACCAACATACCCCATCGTGACGGAATAATGGCTATGGTTTCTGAATATGAGAAATTTGACTCATCGACAGGTGTTAGTGGTGCGGTACTGTCTACACTTCTTGAACTTGTACTAAATCATAACCATTTTGAGTTCAATGACAAGCACTTCCTTCAGGTCAGTGGCACTTCAATGGGCACAAAAATGGCCCCGAACTTTGCGAGCACCTTTATGGCATCCCTTGAAATCCCGTTTATAGAGGGGCGCACCTTGAAACCTTTGTATTACCGGAGATTCTTGGACGATATATTCATGGTATGGAACCACGATGAGGGTAGCCTTCTCCGGTTTATATGTGATTTCAATGAACTCCACCCATCAATTAAGTTTACACATACCATTTCCAAAACTAGAATTAACTTCTTGGACGTCACTGTCTCGATCGAAAATGAACGCCTGACAACAAACCTTTACAAAAAGCCCACAGACCGACAGATGTACCTACACTTCAACAGCAGCCATCCAAGACATTGCAAAACGGCTATTCCATATTCTCAGGCTTACCGGTATCGAAGAATATGTACCGACATACAGGAATTTGACAAACATGCAGGATACCTAAAGCATGCCCTATCACAACAGAATTATCCCGAAGACATTATTGACGATGCCATACTACGTGCTCGCAACGTGAACCGGAATACCATAATTAAGGAGCCAAAAACAGTGCCAAAAACAACTTCTCAAACAAATCTTGTGCTAACTTACTCCTCATCAGTGCCACGAGTTAATAACATACTTTCCCGCCATTTCAATATAATCAGGGAAAGCAAACGATTAACTTCCATCTTCGCGGAACCACCTCGCGTGGTGTACCGCAGGGATAAAAACCTGAAGGACATCCTTGTCAGAGCCAAAACAAGCCCTGCTAAAATTGAACCAGGGTGCCACCCCTGCGGAAAAGCTCGGTGCAAAGTATGCCCCCACATTGTCACAACATGTGAATCAAAAGCAAGCTCCTCAGATTTCAAATTCAAAATCACAGAAAACCTTAATTGTGACTCCAGTAATGTGATATACATGCTACACTGCAATGCCTGCGGGCAAGAATACATTGGCCAAACAGACACGCCGTTTCGACTGCGGTTCAATAACCACCGGTACCACACCACTTCGCTGCCGAACCTACCCTTATCCAGACACTTACGCCTGCCAAACCACAGCTTTGAAGATATCAGCGTAACCCTTCTACAGTCGGGTTTTCGAAACACGCGGGAGCGCGAACAACGAGAGGCATATTTTATTTTCAAATTTAGAACATTAATATCCGGCATCAACGAAGACCCTGGCAGACTCTCCTGCCTCCGAGAGGTGAACCAAGATGTTTTTGGCAATAGGGAAACATAAATTGAGACCATGCTTGTTTCTTGATTGGCTCGTACGTCTGCAGTGCCCTTTCTTTCCTTTCTTTTTCTGTTTTTCCTTTTTTTTTCTCTTTTTTTTTTCAAATTTGTAGAATGTGCGGTGCTCACGCCCCCCCTACCACTTGGGGGCTATTGACAAGGAACGGGCGGACATGAAAGGTAAAGAGCCGACCCATTAAGGGGACGCGCTTGCCTCCACGTGTGGCGGCGCAGACCCGTCCCGGCCGCCGCGGCGACAGCTTTGGGTGGCCCTCCGCACCACGAGGACCGGTAAACACGAGATCATAAGCAGATGTGGACGCTCAACGACCCTCGACTGTGGACAATTTTTCTTAATTTTTTTTCCTCTTAGATGTTGTCGAAGGCGAGTGGACGCCGCTAGAGACGTTAGTTTAACTCAACCCCTGACGAAGGGAGGGCCCCTCCCGAAACTGTTGGGAACTAAATAAATATTTTATCCTTGTTGACAACGCCTCCGTTGTGTTACAACCCATTGCTGAACCAAGACAACTGGCCCATCGAACTATTATATATATATATATATATATATATATATATATATATATATATATATATATATATATATATATATATATATATATATATAAATTTGAGAAAATTGAATGTTTTTACTGGTTTACGTTTCGGCCGTGGCACGGCCTTGACGAACGGCGTGCCACAGCCGAAACGTAAACCAGTAAAAAACAATCAATTTTCGTAAGTGTGCTCCTTCATTTCTTCACTATACGTGCACCGGACCTACAGAACTTTCTTTTGATATCATATATTGTGTAGAGAGAAACAGACACAACACCCGTTCGCTGGGCTCGTTGTTCTAATTCTGACTTCTTTCTCCTCTTCCTCGTGCTAGTCGAGCATGAGGGCCCAAGCTACGCTGTCGCTCATCGTCATCGCACTCGGCCATGACTGCGAATAAGCGAGCCACCGACAGTTTCTCTGATGGCCGATGCCGGCTGTGGTGCTGTGGACGGTCGATACGACGCTGGAGCTTGGCTCGGTGCTTCGCCGATGGCGCCTCTGGTGGTCGACACTGACTAGATCTTAGTGGTCTGCTCCAGCCACGCTGCGATTTGGTTCGGACAGACACAAGCGTGTCTGGAGGACCAAACTGGCTGCACTGTGATGGTCCGTTTCGGTCACGCAGGAACTTTTTGTGGACAGCTAGCAACCACGAATTTGGCGGCGGGCCTCGGCTGTGTCGTGGAGTAAGCACCGGACGCAGCACGCCAGATGAAAATTGACGCTTCTTCGGGATAGAAGATGGCACGGGCCCTGTGATTAACGGCAGTGCATCTTTCGTGTGCTTGTCCCGGAGAGTCTTGTCACTGAACGTGAGGTGATCGTGGTCGCATTTGGTCAACGAATGTTCTTGAAGCAGCAGAAGTGGCTCTGGTGTGTCTGCTAGCACAGCGATATGTGCCATCTGCTCTTCCGGCACCTTTGCGGAAGGTGCGCCGTACACAAGAGGTACTGGCACCGGCGCAAAGCTTTTCGTGGTCTCCGGTAACGGCGAGGAATTCGAGATCCTCGGCGGGGAACCCTTCTCGTGGCTTGTGTCTGTCGCGTGGTCTTCTGTGCAGGTGCTGCAGGCTTCACATGGAAATTCGGTTTCGTGCTTCTCAGAAGCTCGATCTCTGGAAGAAGGCTGGTTGGTGTAGGACAAACCTGCACCGCCGAAGCTGCCCGTGGAGGGGCTGCCAGGCACAGATGAACAATAAAGGTGGTCCCGTCTCGAGCTAGGTCACCGAGAGATGGCTGGGAGATGCAGGGCAGAGCTGGTCCATCGAGTTGGTTCACATCGCGAGTTCCGTCTGTCGCGGAACGGTTATCGCGACAAAGTGGAACCCGACCGAAGACAGCAATGAGTCCGCCACTTTCATTCCACCCAGGAACGTTGCTCCACGCCTTCGTACTTGTGCCACGCCTCCGGCAGCACCGCGAAGGTGGTCTGTGGCCACCCATCATTTCTCCTGGTCCGACCAGGCCTCGCGAGCTCCGAGAGTGTTGACGGTCGCCACCCAATTGTCGGCGTCGTCCTGAAATCCACGAAGCATTTGTAGTTCGCACGGAGCCGGCGATCGCGAGAGGGCGGGCAAAAATCCGGAGTGTGCCCGTGCCAAGCAGCCCGGTTGCTCTGAGAGCTCCGTGAGCGAACGCCGGAGCGCGCGGCGGTTCTCTGGTGAGCTGGCCTCAGGGTTGCCGTTGGGTGGACATAAAAAGGAGCCAGAACTCACGCCAAAATTAGCCAAAGTAGCCATGTCAATTTGATATTATCGCCGAATTTCTAGCCAAATAGAACACAAGTGGTATTATCAACAGAGTATTTACTATTGATTAATAAATAACACCATTTTGAATAAATAAAACCACAAGTTTGGAAAAGAGCCGTGGCGCCAACTGTAAATTTTCGTCGCCAACGGGGTCCAAAAGTACCCAATTTAGCGCAAAGTAGCCACCAATGGCAACCCTGGCTGGCCTCAAGTTTTTGTGAAGCGGCCGTAGCCAACATGGCATTGAATGCACACAAAGTTGGCCAAGGTGGCAGGGGGCTGCTGGGAGCTCGACGCTATCAAGGCATTAGTCGTGACGCGGAGTTGTGCGATAGTATGCTGCAGCTCCGTGGCGCTGTTGGGTGATCCGCATCGAGAGCCAGGGCCGGCTTCTGCAGAGGATACAGCGGCTCCGGCATTCACGGTGGCACAATCCATGGCTAAAGACGTGTGGACGGCGCCCCTATGAAACACAGATCTGGTCAGAGTCTTGGGCACGCGATTCCACGCAATTGGAGGCATCAACCACGTTCCCAGGCAAGCGGAACTCGTGCGGTGTTGTATCGGTGAACTGGTAATGCGGCGTCGATGAAGCGAGGTGCAACCGCCGAGAAGGTCTGGACGCCGTGCACGGACGGTGCTTGAAGCACCGACAGGTCGCTAGGTACCGAGGAGGCGTGTACGCCGTCCATAGGCGAGAGGAGCCCGTGCGCATTGTTGTCGCGAAATAGCACATCGCCGGACAAGTTCCCCGGCACCACAATGGAGGCATGGACGCCGTCTGCTGGTGGTGGGATTCGATACTTGCCGCGGTGGTTGACTTGCGGTTTCCATCATCGAAGGAAGCGTGAGGGCGTACCCCTTTCCTGCCCGAGAAAAATATAACAGAAAAATTGCTAACTTGCTCAAACATTTTTGATGTTTGCACTATTGTAATTAGGTTTTCAAAGGTTAAACTGTAAGAATTGGAGTTTTTGCCCGAGAAAACAGACCCGCACATATGTGCGGGCTGGGCTTTCATTCATGTGATTCACTGCAGCGAGAAATACACTCATAACGGCTAAGACAAAGCAAAAAATGCGTGGTGAGCGCTGCGAATGCAACATTTTAGAGTATTGTGTGTCACTTGTGAGGCACAGGTATAAGTTGCACTTCATACAACGCGTCCTTGAACAAGAAGCTACACTTGACAGCCTGCAGTGATGCGCAGATGTCAAGCTGTATACTGATCGCCAGTGGTACGTATAGCTGAGTCTAATCGCTTGACTATGCCGGGCGCCTTTTACACTCCAGTAAAGTTGTCTTAGGATTGATCTTGTGACACATTTTTTCTTTCCACTTTCAATTCTTGGGCGCCTGGTGACGAGCAAAGTTCCTCAAAGATCGGATGCAGCCCATGATCAGGTCCATACCTAAAGCTGCTTGATCTTTTGCACTGTTGCTTGCAAAGTTGTTCTATGTCTACAACCAGGGCACACTGCCATTTTGTCAGCAGTAACTTCAAAGATCTTTGCATTAAATTAGTGTGAGAAAGTCGGCAAAGGAGTCTTGACAAGAACAAGAACGTCGGATGTCTCACCACTTCCAAGCAGGTGAGGCTTTGCAGCCGAATGTGTCTTCTCCCAAAAGACATCAATTTGACTGAAACTGGCAGGATAGGGTGACGGGTCACCTGAACCAGTTATTACGGAGGCAACTGCTCAAAAACTCGCCTTCCAATACTCCAGTTTTCATCACTAAGTTGGCTCGAACCACAAATATGAATCTCTGTCAATTCGGTCAACGTGGTCCCTACCCAATTCTGACGCAAGATATCAGGAGGCTCAATATCTATTCTATGTCTTCTTCATTCTCTAGTTTGAAAATCTCGGCATGTAAAAAAAAAGAAAATTCAGCGCCCACAGAAGCTTGTTCCCTAAGTTAGATAATTCTAGCAATTTTAACCCTCAATGTTATTTATTATCCTTTAAAATTTCACTGGCGATACTGCAAATCTATATGATTTGCAATTCAAATCTGATTCTTTGAAATATGATGAATGTTGTCGCAACACATTCACAAAACTAATATTTTCTGCGTAAATGGTGATCACAATTCAAGCACATCACTTGGCGTCGCTAACTTCAGATATAAGAAAACATCAGGAAACACCAACCAAAGAAGTGCCAATAAGATCCCAAGAAAGCTATTCGTAATAAAAAAACAGAATGCGCAAGCGCAACCGCGCGCGAATGAGCCAACCTGCGCCGCTCTGCCGTGCACTTGACGAAGACTAAAGCCCAGCCCGCACAAATGTGCGGGTGACTTTTTAACGCGTGAGTACACAGCGTGTGTGGTAAGAACGCGTAAATTTTTTAGCGAAGCATGTTTTTCTAAGTCTTAATATTCCTTTCATATGCATACACTCCCGAAAAAAAAATTTATAACAAGACGGAGCGTTGATTTACACGTCGGAGGTAGCTGCTGTCGGCGCACGTGCTCAGATGGCATTTTTCGTGGCAGATTACTCGCCCTCTGGTGTCAAAATTATTGAACTACTGAAACATATATATTCCCGTAAACATTGACTTCAGCGGCACAGAGCTATGAAACCGAAACTGAAACAGGTGCCGTTTCGTGAGCGTCTTTATTGACCCACACGTTTGTGCGGGTCCGGCCGTGAAGGGGTACTTCAGGAAGACGCGTCACCTCAAGCTAACAGCGGGGGTTCTCCAAAGCCTTTCGACGACTGGATGACTGCACTATTGTAGAGGGAGAAACAGACACAACACCCGTTCGACGGGCTCGCTGTTCAATTTCTGACTTCTTTCTCCTCTTCCTCGTGCTAGTCGAGCACGAGGGCCCAAGCAACGCTGTCGCTCTGTCGCTCATCGTCATCACTATATATATATTGTGCTGGGACAGCGCGCGCTCTCGCTAGTAGTTGTTGTTGTCGTGGCCATCTTGCCAGGCTTGTGTGCGTTTCTCCGCTGGCTCAGTTCTTGCTTGTTCAAGACCTTTTGTAGCACGTGACACTGGTGGAGGTGCGGGGTAGCGGATAGACGTCTTTTTTAGTCACGCTGTTAAGCTTTCTGTAGTCCACGCAGAAGCGCAGCGTTCCGTCTTTTTTCTTCACGAGAACGACCGGAGATGACCAGGGACTCTGGGAAGGTTGTATAACGTCATCTTGCAGCATCTCTTCGACTTGAGCATTTATCACATCACGTTCCTTTGCTGAAACGCGGTAAGGGTGTTGTTTTATGGGCGAGGCGTCGGTATACGTAATTATTCGGTGTTTGGTTATTGGCGTCTGACGAACCTTCGAGGTGGACGCGAAGCACTCTTTAAATTGATGTAGAAGTTCACGCAGTGCTGTCTGTTGTTGCTCCGTGAGGGTCGGGTTAACATCAACTTTGGCAAGTAACGAAGCCACGTCCCTTGGTGTCGGTTGAAGCCCATCGTCTACTGATGTGAATGTGAAACATTCGGCAACGTCTGCGACAGGGTAGGCAAAAGCGATGGCGGTGTGACGGAACAGGTGCCGGTACTCATTACTGAAATTAGTCACAAGTAGCGCAGACCGTCCGTCACAAAGCGTGACGAGGCTGCGGGCTGCGCAGACACCTAGTGTGAACAAAAGCGTCAAGTTGCCTTCGGCGACAGCCTCACCATCACGTAACTTGTCGCACACCACATCAACTAAGACGCTTGAACGCGGAGGCAACGTTACGCTGTCGGCAGAAACGCGAAACGTGCTGTCATGGCTGTCGTCAGATTTGTCAGTGGATCCAGCTGTCGAAAACGTCACGGTACGCTCGCGGAGATCGATAATAGCACCGTGCTCCCGCAAAAAGTCGACTCCCAGGATTAGGTCTCGGGAACAGTCACGGAGGATCAGGCAGCTGGCGAGAAACGTACGACCCCGAATGGTCACCCTGATGGTGCACATGCCTATTGGGGTGACAATATATATATATATATATATATATATATATATATATATATATATATATATATATATATATATATATATATATATATATATATATATATATTCAATCTATCAACAAGCAGCAAAGGTCACCTCAACTGCTGGATAAAGTTCCTTGAAAGACGTTCTGCCAGGTTGCGAACGAGAAGCACAGGACAGCGGAGGCGCAGTCTCACAACTAATTTTGAATGTAAAGGCACTTGAATACATGCGCGTACTAGACCATTGGCCCGCACTTGCAAAGAAAACAAATACATCATGAAGTACAGATCATAAGTCAATATTAAGGAGAACCAGCCGACAATTATGCCACGGAAAGTTCAGGGAATGTTATTTGTAGTAATTAATATGTAAATGGCAGGAAAGTAGACTGGACGAAAATATAACTTGCTGGCGGCACGTTATCTTTCCGTCTACCTTGGTTTTTTCACACTTATATAATAATTACTACAAATAGCATTCCCATATTCCTTCCTTGGCATTGTTGTGTGTTTGTTCTCATTAACATAGTCTAACAAAGTATAAACGAGCACTAAAAATTGCCCTTTTTCCTAGATCATAACTCGGGCATCTACGACGAGGCCAAACGAACCAACTGGCTTTCTATTATGGAAAGCACTGAAAACACGTGCAGAGCTCAAAACTCTGTGCATATGCATGAATACACTGAAGAGTATCAAAGTGCAAAAAAATAGCATGCTGTTAAGCTCATCAAGATGACGAGTGCTTTTAGCGGAGCTGTGTGCCAATGCAAAACTTTCAGCATCGGCACTTAAAATGACCATCAGCCATTTTAGCAATTATTTGAAATGAAATTCGATACATTTTACCCTGTTCTAGCAATCTGACCCTTTCAATAAACTGGTGGGTTACGTGCAAACGTTCTCTAGTTAAAAGAGTCCGCTTTGACGCATATAGCCTTCGTGGAAGTCACACCAACTGCAATCATTCTTAAACGTCATTGAAGTTGAGTAAAGCAGAAACACTAAATTGATGTGGCGTATGTCCTAGTTGTAGTCATTACTTGTGAGCTATAACACGCTATCCAAGCGTTTATAAAATGAACGCGCTCGTTTTAGAGCAGTGTGTGCCTACATATGGTTTTCAGCAGCGCCACCAAAACGCTAGCACCAGCTATACCAGTGATATGAAATTAAAATGCGTTTACTTCTGCGCTTAGATTTAGGATGCACGTTGAAGAACCCCAGGTGGTCGAAATTTCCGAAGCCTTCCACTACGGCGTCTCTCATAATCATGTCAGGGTTTTGGGACGTTAAAACGAAACAAGTGTTATATAGTTAACTTTTGCATTGTGGTAACATCATTCACATTTCCTACTATATTGATGGGATCACCTCGAAGCATTTTCCAGTAAAAACAGTCGGCTTAGACTTGAATAGCTTCTATTAGACATAGCAACGATATCCAGATATAATGAAACGTCATCTTCGTTTATTTAATGGCGACCGTTAACCGTTCTAAGCTGTTGACGCACAAATTTCAACATTTGCTACAAAATCTCGGGAGGCCATTGTGTGCGTTTTGTGTATTATCGCTTCTACTTCCACCATTTGCTTAGCAAGTGCAAAATTTTGAAGGCGGCAATAGGCACTATCAGAGCAGTTTTACGCTTCACCTAAACATTCCATCTCAAGAGAATTTGTCTAGTATACATTAATAAAATTAATAAATAGGAAATATTATCTTATGTATAAATCATGTGCTTGCAAGTTTATTCAGCATTCCGCATTATTTGAACCCTCGCAAAGCTTTTATTTCAGTCGTATTATTGTTTATTGTATACGATTTAAATATTTTACGAGGGTTTTGATTATCCTCTCCGATAATCAAAACAGAAAGAAAGCTTATGCGCTTTGTCGTCATTACCATTGTCAGAATATTTCGGATTAGCTACACTCTTAATCAAGTCCCGCTTAAAGTGCTAGATATAGCCAGGAAAGCAGACATATTTCGTGTGGTTTCCTGGATACAGCCAGCATTTAACTAGGACCTGATTAAGAGTGTATAAGACGTAGGCCACTCCCAGTGATCTCTAGTGCGCATCTTGAATTTGTTCACTCCATTTAAGTCTTATTCCTCATCGCCTGCGTTTTCTATATTAAGTACCCATTCCGCGCCTCTAGCAGGATTTCTGTCCCACACATTATATGGAACGGCCCAGGTCCATTTCTTTCGCTTGATGTCAACTGGAAATGCCGCCGCCCCTGTTTGTTTGACCCAATCTGCAATCATCCACACTCAATGTTAAGCCTATCGTTTTTCGTTTCTTTACACGGTTCGTGGTCCTTAGCTTTTAAATGCAATGCGCTGAAAAATAGAAGGCGAACGGTGGCATGGTCACGCTGTTCCAAGCGAAACAGCCGCCTAGCGTCGCTGCATGAACCCGTGGCTGCGGCCGCGCTGATGGCGTCCCTTTCACGTGTACAGCGTCGGCAGACCGAATGCGTTCCATTGCTGCCACTGCATGAGCGCGCAAACTGCGCCACGAGTGCTACCGTCCCTCTCCGCCGGGCCACGGCCGGACTGGGAAGGCGCGCGAGCGTTTCCGGAACGATCGCGCGCTTTTCCACTCCGGCCAGGGTTGGGCAAGGTTCTGCACACATGGTCTTACCGCCGTGGACGCCGCTGAGGAGGCTCGCCGGCGACCACATCACGCGCTTGCCCGAGAATGGCAGTAGCGATGAATAGCGGATCCCACCGTCAGAGCTAAGCGAGCAGAGGAAGAACGATTACGTCTATTGGTCAACCCTACTTTAGGAAAACCTATTTTCCAAAAAAACAAGGAAACCGGAAAAAAGCGAAAGAAAAAGCCCAAAATGGCAGCCAGAGAAACCAGAAAAAAACAAGCGAAACGCCAGAATCGAGCCCATCCCGATGTGCGGGTGCGGAAAAATTTTTGCGGAAAGAGGGGCAGGGTGTGCATCGCATCTCCCAAGCATTCACTGAGAATTCAGCTACCCACAAGTTGATATTCTGTAGTTACCTTGCTATCCTCCATGTCTCCAACTCTTATGTCAGAAACTGGCAGATGCAGTGAGTGTACACTTTTCGATTCGGGGACACCGGCAGCTTGCCTGCCATTATTTGGCAATTTCCTCTTATATGCGCTCCAGCCTATCTTTATTATTCGGCGAAGTTTCTTTTCGCGAGGAGACTCCGTTGTTAGTAATTTATCAAGGTAAAATATTCTTCTACTGACCCTTTTTGTGACAACTGTGGTAGCGAGGAGACACTACAGCACATCTTCAGCGACTGCCCTCGCTACAATGCGCACAGAAAATCAATCGCAGCCGCTGTAGCTCGCATAGATCACAGACAGATGACGGCAGAAACCATCCTGGAATGTCATCCTGAGAGGTCATCGCGGGTGAAGGCGATGAAGGCAAGTGTTCAACTTCTTGAAGACAACAGACTTGAACCGGTGGTTATAGACTAATGACGTTATCAAGCCTGTGAAGTGCGACTTTGTGTGTGCGTGCTCTTCCCTCTCTCTCTCCTTTCTCCGAATTTAAAACTCCCTCATCCCTTTGCCCAGTGTAGGGTAGCATACCGGTCCTTCTAGACGGGTTAACATCCCTGTCTTTCCTTTCTCTCCTGTTCCTTCCTTCCTTCTTTCCAATAGTTGGTTTCCACTCGTGAACTCTCACGCGTCGTTACGCATATGCTTTATATACTTTGTAAATATAATTTGCTGCAAACCCCTTTGGCAGGTATGAAGGACCCCTTGAAAAAAGTAGTTGTGGCCGATGACACACGACATTGCACAAAGTTTTTCACGTGGTTTCTGGGAAGAACGCCTCGGCAAAAATGACACAGCTTGCTAAAGCAGAAAGAACAAAAGCATTTAACAAACAGATAGGTAGGTTGGGAATATTGTTGGCAGAATCCCCCCATTCTGCAGACTTCATTGCAACACACTATCTCCTGTCTTTTGCTCCTCTTTTATCCACTGAAGGCCACCGTTCAAGTGTCAGCCGCTCGAGCTGGGCCGCCACGATGCGGTGATCGATCTTCTTGTTCATTTCCCCCCTGTTCGCATTGACTCAAGTAGGCAAGGCACTTCCTGAGCAAAATGCCACAAAGCAAACGACACTGCCGGAATTCAACACGGCACGCTAGGGACGAAATGCGGGCCTTTGATAGCTTACTTAAGGTAAATCTTCATCATCCGAAAAATCGCATTAGTACATTTCCGGGCTCTTGCGTGGGAGTACAACTGGTGGCGTCATTACCTTGGCAGTGCATTCTAAGGTGGTCACGTACATTCACAACAGCGCAAAGTGGATTAGGCTGCACCCACGGAGATTTTGTTATAAGGACACATTGATTAGTTGCGCACTGTGAGATAATACTTTTAACGTTAGAAAAGAACATGCAGTATCTGCTTCCCCTCCAAAAAAAAAAACTTTCCCGGAGAGAATTTTTAGGAGAGTTACTTCTTTCCTTGGCTCTTTCACTCCAACTTCAAGCACTCCTTCCGAGATCAGTCCATTCATGGTTTCATTCATTACCTCTACGTTGGTATTTCGTTCATGCTCCAAATATAAGTTCTCATGCTCAGTTCTAGATCCCTCCGTTTTTCACGCGATAGCGTTAAAGACCTCGTTTCGCTGAAATTCCGGGTCGGCGTTGCCGTCATCAATTGTGAGCGAAAAATTGGTGTTGTCCGTGAGCGAAATTGGAAATATATGTAAATAATGAAAAAGATCTTCAGTTCGAGTGGGAATCGAACCCATGTCTTGGGCGTAGCTAACAGGTGTCACACCCGTGCTCCAAATTGCGTCATCTCCCGCTAAAGGGAATCATGTGTGGATGCGAAGCAGCGGAGAGATGGTTAGCTTGAGCGGGAGATGGTGTAATTTTGTTGAGAGGATGAATATGAAAGTACAAGAGCAGAGGGAGAATGTAGTGGTTGCGTGTTTATTTGTTTAGAGAACGTATGCGATTCCTAGCGTCGGTGCACGGGGCGTTTTGAAGACGACGGCCTTGTGGTCGGTGAAGTGTAGCGTCAAGGGTTGCTTTTCCAGAGTTTTCATTGTGAAGTTTGCGAAGATCAGGTCTACCCGATTGTTTGTGGTCGTAGGAAATGCATCGCAATGAGTGCACGTCTAGCATGTGGTGGACCAGCCAATTGTTCGTCGTTATATCCACGTTGAAACCACCCGCAAGTACGAAGGCCGCGTGTCCGTATGTCTTTGTGTACTGTGTCATTCGACGGTCCCTCTGGAGATGTTGGGTGCGAGATGCATTGTCATGATTACGATGTTGTTGTCAAAGTTGAATCTAACGGCCGAGTGCTCTTCGTTGTTTCCTTGGCCGGTACGTTGTAGATCTAAGGCTTTTGCTTGGATCGTATATGGCGACACCACCGGCAGGACGTTCTGCCTCTTCAGTACTCACGATCCCTTCGTAGCCGTTGATCGCCGGTCTTGCGGTGTTCCACGTTTGTGTGAGACAGAGCACGTCTGCTTTGGTTAGGACGCGATCACGTTCGATGTCTCTGGCGTGTGCGTTGAGGGACTGGCTCTTTAGCAGTGCTACAGTGAACTCCGTTTCGGGGTTGACGTCTTCTGGGAAAGCGCGGAGGTAACGCTGAGTGAGGGTGTCGAGACGATGGTTGTCGAGGCGTTTGAATTCGTCGATCATGTTCTTGTCCACGTCGTTCTTGTGGTGGAAGAGATGGTCACCGGCAGCGTTAGTCAGGTAGAGGTTCTGTCGTCGAGAGCCCTTCCGTCTCCTATCTTGGTCAGTAGACTCGCTAAGGAGGCGTCGGCTTGCCTGACAACCTGGACTAAAGGGAAGTAGACCATGCAGCACCATTTGATTGTTGTTCCGAAGAGCCCTCCCTTCAATGCTAAGCAGCCACTCTGTGCCCTCGGCCATGACTCTGGTGAATGTGGTAGTGGTTGACGGGCTTATTGTATTACAGTGTTCTGGTTCGCATCGTGGGCGCTTCCCTACTTCATGAAAGTGACCGGACGCGGGACGCGGGAGGGACGGACATAGCCCCGAGCATAAGATGCTTCGCATCTAAAACAATATATGAATGTTAAGTAGTGCGACTCGGGGTGTTAATAACATATACAGTAATTTGCGGTAGAAGCGTAGAATTTCACCAGGCATCAAAACATATGGGATGCGCAACGAGTGGGTGGTTTAAACTTCCACCCATGACAAAGCGCTCACGTATAACTACTCATCATCATCATCATCACCAACAGCATAAACGAAGTGGCATACGCGACGCTGCGCGGGTGGTCTTACGGGTTCGTAAAGGGCACTTTTGCCAATTCGCGAAAGGAAGACTAATGGCGTAGTGGGCGATTCGCTACTGTACTTGCAGTAGGCATTCTAGGATAGCTTCAAAGGGCTTATGTTACGTGCACAGACGTTCTTTTCCTTTCGGCACGGCTGCGGTATTCACCGAGAAGCGAAAGCAGGTTAGCAATTGAGAAGGCGATGTCAACGGAGCCCAAGTACGCTAGCGTGTTCTCCCCTTGAAGGCGAAGCCCGAGAGTTCCTCAAAATTTACCCTAACTTCATCTAAATTCACCTATTAATAGTATTACTATTTCTTTTTCGTTCTGTTTGCTTTCCTTTGAGTACTAACATATTTTGTCAATACTTTGGTAGTCCCAGTTTTAGGAGCACCTATACTTACAATTCCCATTATTTGGTAACCTCGGTTGAAATAGTGTTTTTTTTTATTGCGATAGCAATTATATGGACACTCTCGACTGATTTTCGCCGTCGCCGTCTGTCGACGCCGTCATGTCCCGGATATGTATTTGTATGTGTATATATAAAAAAGGCATAAAGAAAAATAAATCAGTAGAAAAAAAATCCAAACCACCTGACCGGGGATTCGAACCAGCGACCCCTCGCTCCGCAGACTGCTGCGCTAGCCAACACAGCCACACGCCATGCTCGTGCCAGCGATATAACGGCGAGCTATTCATATGCACCATTCGCCGCTCGCGGTACGCAGATCTCGGAACAGCTTGAGGGTGCTTTCTATCACGCAACGCTTTTACAGTTTGCTTCAAATTGAAAACTGCCCTTGAGATGCGCACGAAAAAAATGCCCCCCACCTCCCCGAAGGGAATCGTGAGGAAATGCGAATGCATTTCGCGCGCGCTTCACTCCATTTATATATGGTGGTTGTGGTTCGAAGAAGGAAAAGGCGCCTAATTTCTGCAGCCCGGTCGGGAGCACGGCGCAGCGCCTGTTTTTTTTCGTTTTTTTTGTTTTTTATTATATATATATATATATATATATATATATATATATATATATATATATATATATATATATATATATATATATGTGTGTGTGTGTGTGTGTGTGTGTGTGTGTGTGTGTGTGTACACACGTGCGAGCGAGCGGACGGGAGAGTGGGGCGCAGGGAGGAGAGAGAGCGAACGGCGAGAGAAGGAGTGGCGAAGCACTGCACCTACCCTCTCCTACACTCTCTCCACACACGCGGGAGCTCCGCCGAGCTCCCGCGATGCGAGCGCCCTCACACACCAGAGCGCGCTCCTCCTCTCCACTCACACTCCGCTACTCCGCCCGCACCACCTGCTCCGGTTGCTAGGGGCGAGGATAAGCGCGCGCGCCCGCAGCTGTTGCTATGGGAGAGGGAGTGAGAGCGGAGAGATGCGGACACCGTCGCCTGACATAGCCCGACTAAGAAATGCATGCGCATTTAAAAGTGGCTCCCTTCTGTACCACTCATAATGTAGAAGGAAAAAAAAAAGAACACCGGGCACACTTGGCGTCAGAGGCCACCGCGTGGCAGGAGACGCAGAGGGGTCATTCCACGTGCCGCAGTTTAAAAGAAAAACAAGTATCAAGCAGCGTTGAAAAGTCATATAATCAATCCTTGGCCAATCCCCCCTGAGTGGGTATGAGCCATGTCAGAGGCAACAACAACAGCAGCGTCGGCTTCTGCATTGTGGACACTCGCAGCGCGTTGCTCAATACAAACACGTAAGAACTGCGACAGTTGTAGTTGACGCTTGTCCTGTGTATACCTATGCGTCCTTTTCGAGCGTCCTTCTTTGTGCTGCGGCGGCGCGTTGCAAGTATCGAGCTGCTTGTCGTTCTTCGTGTGACGAACTAATTTCTTGCTATCGCATTCCTTGCTTCGCCCTAGGGGCGAAACTGTGACTTTTTTCATTAATTTGCATGTGCTCCAAACCAACAGGATTGCTTATAGTCAAGGTGACTGTCTGTAACATTTCATAAGCATACCAAAATGAGCTGATTGTACATTTATTCGAAGCAGCGCGTACACTAAAACAATGACACCCTTCTAAGTGCACAAGATGTAATAACATACCGACTGCGTCCTTACATGTTTTTAAATAACAAAACAATTCCTATAAATAGCAAAACATGATTACTGTACACCTTATTGTTTTCTGGGATAGTACATGTAGTGTTTTTCAACAATACAGATATTTCAGATATTTTATAAGAGTCGGCCCCTTTCGCTTTCACACACGAACTCTAAGTCGAGGCGGAAACACTTTGCCGCAGCTGAAATGGCACTGTTACGACTAATTAACAAAAAGCTTGTTTTTTTAATTATTACCTTGTTGGCAGATATTAGAAAGTTGTAGTGCATGACAATATGCGACATATCCATTTTCGGAAATCACAAACGTTGCACGTAGTTGGAGATATTCCTCATAGAATTTCATGGGCGATATCGAAACTAATCGAGCCCGGTGTGCACGAAATTCGACCACTCTGTTGCGTCAGACCAGAACTCCCCATGACAAGGAAGTGACAGAATTTGAAAGAAGGGGCGTCGCGGCCGCACTTTTTCGTGAATCGTGGGAAGTAATCTCACTTGCGCCAGCGAACTGCCTTACCTTTTCGCGTGGTATTTCGCACTTATGTGTTGCGTTCCAGCTTATCAAAATTAAATGGGAATATGATTACTTTCTTTCTCTGAGAAGCATAAAAGACACAGGCATATACTGCGGCACACTTTCAGAACAGTCTTTTTAGGCCTGTTAGTAGTTTAGGAACGAAGAGATAAGCACCAGTCATCGCATGCAAAGCATAAGTTGTCTTAAATTAAAAACTTCTAAAAGGAGGTAATGGCTACAGTAAAAAGTTGTATAGGATATATATGATATCGGAACCTGAGTTTATTTAGGATAAGAGCCAGTTAACTCTATCGACAACTGATAAAAATCAATTGAGTGGGTAACAGGTGATGGCTATCTTGTGAACCGATGCGATCGTTTCACCAGATGGCGGAGCAAGACGGCGCTCTACAGAAGACGGCGCTCTACAGCAACGCAGATATAAGCGTAGCTGATATTGTTGATTGCTCCTGAATTGAATGAATTCACTGAAAGAGCAGACTGTTTCCTTCTGGATATATGTCATCTTGATGTCACATACCCACCACAGAGACACAAAATAAACATCTTTATTTGAAGAGAGCGATCATTAGATGCGCCCTAAGTTCAATATACCCTAAACTCGGGCGGTGTCCTGGGCCCTCGCGACTAAGCCTTAGCTGATCGTCGGAGTTCGAGCTGGCCGAGGCTTTCTCCCAAAGCTCATAGGTGTGGCAAGGATTAACTTTAATAGCGATTTTATACAGTCTCCTATCATATGCCGAAGAGATCCTACTTCTCCGCAGAAGCGGAGAATTTTGTTTTGCTCTAAGTTCTCCCCGTAAATTAAAAGTTCATTAAATGCTGGGGGTTAGCGCCTATAAAGACATTTTAAATGAAACTTTAGGTGGCCTAAATTTTGTTTTGCTTTTTAACCTCCCTACGACCATTTGCCACAGAAATGGATCGCA
>JALIZH010007348.1:0-46737 GCA_030522465.1 Rhipicephalus appendiculatus
CGGTCACAAAATATATGCCCGCAATACTAAGTACGATCGCAATTATGCACACCCTTATGCACTCACTCGCCGATAGCGCGTAAGCACTTTTATCTATTAAATTAAGCAACGCAGCGTTAAGTGCGCGCATGGCGTAGCAGGTTAGAGCGCGGGAACACGGCTGTGTAGTCGAGAGATGGAATCCTGTTCTGTCACAATTAATTTCTTTCTTCTTTTTTTTTACTTATATTGATGTACTGCTATTTCATTTTATGTGTTGAGCGCTAAAACTAAAAAAAAAATGCAATATTAGGTTTGAATATGTATGTGGCACTGTGTTTGCTTGCACACCGGTTATTTTTATGGCATTATCCAGCTGACGATATTGCAAAATAAGGGCTGCACAAGTGATCGAGCCAAACCAAAAATTGGGGGCACAAAGTCAAGAGACAGAAAGTGTGCAATGTTGATTGTTTGAAAAATTACCATTCACAAAAAGGAAGAGTTATGGCGCACTGCGTAACTGTACTTGCAGTAGGCATTCTAGGATAGTTTGAAATGGCCAACGCTACACGCACACAGATTGCTTTGCTTGCAGCACGGTTGAGGCATCCACCGAGTACCGAAGCCAGGCAAGCAGTTGAGAAGGCAATGTGCATGGGGCCCGATTACACTGTCGTGCCCTTCTCTTGAAGGAGAAGCTAAAGTGTCCTCACTTTATTGCATTTTATGTTGCACATGTGTGTCCATGCAGCCATGATATAAATTCTAAAGCATTTGTAGCACCTCCAAACTTCTCGATTATTAAAACAGGCCCCTAAGTTTTATCGTATAGCACGGCAATTCAAGCATAATGTGCACTGTGGGCTGGAAACAACGCTTTTGAAATTCTCAAACAATTCTCATTGCCTATATTAGAGTATGCCTGCGCGGCCTGGGACCCGCAAAGTAAAACCCTATGTAATATGCTCGAGCTGGTACAAAACCGCGCAGCCCGTTTTGTCAGTGGCAACAATGACTTCACTTTTAGTGTTACTGCACTAAAGGATAGGTTGGGGTGGGAATTACTAAGTACACGTAGAAAAAACATTAGATTACAAATGCTTTTCAAAATTTTTCACGGCATGGGTTAAAATAGATACAGAATCTTACATTTTAGCTCCCCATTTCTTATTGCACCGAACTGACCACTTCACTAAAAAGAAGAGAATATTTTTCCAGAACAAACGTCTACCAACACTCGCTTTTTTCCACGCACAATCTCCCAGTGGAATCAGCTTCCACAGGAGATTGTTGACTGTTGCACTGAAACATCGTTCAGAGACATACTGTTACACTCATAGCTACATCTTTTCTGTTTTTCTGTTAATCTTGTTTTCATAGTTATCCTTTTTATGTAAGCATATGTTACCCTGTGTATTCCCCCCTGCAATAATGCCTTCGGGCGCTGCAGGTACTCTGAATAAATAAATAAATAAACACAGCTCTGTACGTGACCATCCGTGAATCAATGATGAACACTGTTATGTGTCTGTACACATCAGTTGCGCTCTCACGTTCAATTCTTTTTCTGACCCCTCCCCCCACCCCTTCGCTGTAGGGCAGCAAATCAGTTCAATCTGGTTGACCTCCGTGCCTTTCTTTCATCTTTTTCCTCTCTTCTTTTTTTTTTGTTTCATTTCATGTAGCTGTGTAGTTTTAAGAAGCATTAATCATGTGCATGAAGACTCATTGCCTATCGAAAAATACAGCAGGAAGGCCAATTTGCTTCATATATCTGTATCTAAAAATTGGCTACTTGATAACTTGCATGAAAACTAATAACCGAGCAGCCCGACACGTGGTTTAGAATCTTCAACGGGCAGCTTCTGTATGACGACACATATGTGTTATTGATCACCTGTGATTCGAACAGCAACCACACTTACTACTTGCACATACAACTACATGAATGAGTGAGGCACACATCCAGCCATATAATCATGATGATAGAGGTATTACAGCAGTAGGATCAGAAGTGCAACATGGTCACTATTGGTGATAGCTTTCACTTGAACAGATGTAAGTACACCAATACTACCTTTACGCAGGCCCGTAGCCAGGGGAAGGCCCTACCCCCCCCCCCTTCTGAAATTTGAATGAAGGGGGGTGTTTTACCGAGGAAAAATAAAAAATAGGTGTTTTTCAAGACCTCCAACAAGTGCCCCCCCCCCCCCCCAAAAAAAAAATTCCTGGCTACGGGCCTGCCTCTACGGCTGAACTATGTAAACACATATGTATACACTTGGACAATATTCGTACAACTAGATGGGAGAGAATGAAGCTCTTTAACCAAAAGTCAATACGTTTGTCTCTTAAAGTTTTCATACGCATGACACTGTGTACATGCATGGCACATCATGGAAGAAACTGTTTTTCACCAAAACCAGTCTCAGAAAAGTTAAAATGGCATCATATACAGGACAGACAGGTAGCACCATAGCTCGGCACACTCACTCATGAGTGCACTCAACTCACACTCACTCACACTCATTTGGAACGTGGTGAGTTGAGTATGAGTGAGTACTCATGCGTGTGAGTGTACGTGAGTGAGAACTCATGAGTGTGAGTGGTCGTGAGTGTGAACGTGAGTGAGTACTCATGAGTGTGAGTGGACGTGAGTGTAAACGTGAGTGAGTGCGAAGGCTGAAAAAATTGTGGTGAGTGAATTTGAGTGAGTACTCCCTTAAAGTGCCGACCTATGGAGCTTGGCACACTCACTCATGAGTGCACTCAACTCACACTCATTTGAACGTGGTGAGTTGAGTATGAGTGAGTACTCACGAGTGTGAACGTGAGTGAGTACTCATGAGTGTGAGTGGAGGTGAGTGTGAACGTGAGTGAGTACTCATGAGTGTGAGTGGACGTGAGTGTGAACGTGAATGAGTGCGAAGGCTGAAAAAATTGTGGTGAGTGAGTTTGAGTGAGTACTCCCTTAAAGTGCCGACCTATGGGTAGCACTACCAGTTTACAAACCACGTACACTTGCTACTTCAAATTTTGATTTCTGAGCAACATTTGATATGGTCCTTCAGGCAGAAGTTTAGTGCATGCCAGTGACATAAGGTGACTCTGAGTATGCTCTCATGACACACATATAATTGAAGAAGTACTTCCTAATACTACTTAAGGGAAAGTGCTTGTTCAATGTGAATATTTCCAGTTAGCAAAGCCCACAGGCAACTGGGCTTTTTTGGTTGAAGTCTTTCTTGGTTTGATACTGAGAATACCAGAAGTTCAATAATGACAAAAAAAAACAGTTTTCATGATGTTCATTTTATGGCACAGAGAATGTGTCTTTGTTGCCAACGCAATGAGCTGCTACAAGGGTTACACTAATGATGTGCTGTGCTTTCATGCTGTGCTTAACAGCAGCTAAATAATTTCATTCACTTACTTTAGGATGTTACAACGGCCCACATTGTAAAGCTTCTGGGTAGCCAGGCCATGAACACAGACAAATATTTTTTCAATACAAAAATAATTTTTGTTGAACTGAATCATTTGGAACCGTCTCTGTGTATATCAGTCTCTTACCTATAGAAGATGTGACAGTTGCAGCTTGGCATACTACTCACTCATGAGTACGCACACTCATTTGAATAGTTTTAGTGACGAGGGGCTTGAGTAAACGTGAGTATGAACGTGAGTGAGCACACATAAGGGTGAGTTGGCACGAGTATGAATGTGAGTGAGTATCGATGAGTGTGAGTACTTATGGGTTCCATCAATGATGAACACTGTTATGTGTGCATGGAATATCAGTTGTGCTTTCATGTGTACTTCTTTTTTTGACCACCTTCACTCCCACTGTAGGGCAGCAAATCAGTTCAACTTGACTAACCTGCCTGCCTTACTTTTCTCTTTTACCTCTTTGTTTTTGTTTCATTTTGTGTACCCTTGAAGTTTAAGTGGGTATTAATCATGTGCATCCAGATTCATGGTCAATAGGGAAGTAGAGCAAAGAGGCAAAATTGCTTCATACGTCTATCTTAAAATTGGCTGCTACATAACTTGCATGAAAACAAATAACCAAGCAGCTCGACATGTGGTTTGGGATCTTCAACAGTGAGCTTCTGTACGACAATGCGTATGTAATATTGATCACTGGAGATTTGAACAGCATCCACACTTATTAGCACGTACGACAACATATAAAAAAAATTAAGCACTTATTTAGCTGTTTAACCTGATGATGAAGGTGTTACAGTAGTAGGATCAGAAGTGCAACATTGTCACTCTTAATCAGAGCAGTGAGCTTTCTCTTTACCGATTTGAATACATCAGTACTTCCTTTGTGGCTGAATTATGTAGACACATGTGTGCTCTTAAACCCTTATGTACAACCAAATGGGAGAGAGTGAAGCTCTTTAACAAAAACTGCATGCATCTGTTTCTTAAAGTTTTCGTACGTACGACATGGTGCATCCGCACAGCCCATTATGTAAAAAAATGTATGTTATCAAGACCAGTGCCTCAGAAAAGTTCAAATTGCAATATATACAGGCCACGCAGGTAGTACCACTAGTTTAAGAACCACTTACACCTGTTAAACCCAAATTGTGATCTCTGAGATATATTTAATGTGGTCCCTCAGGCAGAAGTTTAATTTGTGCAAGTGACATATTAAGGCAACTGAGTATGCTCTCACGACGTATATTAATAGAGAAAGTACTGCCTCGTATTGCTTAAGGGAAAGTGCTCGTTCAATGTGAATCTTTCCAATTAACAAAGCCTGCAGGCCACCGGGTCTTTCTTGATACAAGTCATTGTTGGTTTAATACTGAGCATACAAGAAGTTCAAAAACACCCAATTACGACAAAAGAAAGACAGTTTTCATGAAGTCATTTCATGTCAAAGAGAATGTTTGTTGTCAGTGTGAATGACCGACTACGAAGGGTTAAACCAGTAAGTTCATGCTGTGCTTAACTGGACCTAAATAATTTCATTCACTTTAGAATATGTTACCACAGCCCACCTTGTAAAGCTTCTTTGTAGCCAATCCATGAACGTGGACAAATATTTTCAATACAAATCTCATTTTTGTTGAACTGAATCATTTGCTGCCAGGTCTATGTGTATAGGTCTCTTACCTACAGAAGATGTGACTGCAGTTTAGCGTACTACTCACTCATGAGTACACACACTCACACTCATTTGAAAGGTGTTAGTGTGAGCATAAGTGAGTGGCGAGGGGCGTGAGTAAACCTGAATGTGAACGTGAGAGTACACATGAGGGTGAGTAGGCGTGCAGTAGGAACGTGAGTGACTATCGATGAGTGTGAGTCTGAGTATGAAAGTGAGTGAGTATTCACCAGTGTGATAGTGTGTATACGAGTGAGTGACGAGGAATGTGAGTAGATGTGAGTATGAACATGAGTGAATAGTCATCGGTGTGAGTAGGCATGAGTCTGAGGATGGGTGAATGTCTGTTTATCTTGTAACCTATACATCACCCTAATAATCATGATCTTCGAACACTACAGTAGTGAGAAATAAAAAAATGAATAAATATTCTGCATATGTCACATATAAGCTTGTGCGCTCAAGAAGATTTTACCACTGCTGTACACATGTGTGATACGCATGCGTTCCGCACATGTGAATCCCACATATTGGTTCCACTCACAGACGAGCGTGGTTCACTATCAGGGGGGGGGATATGTCGGCAAGCTCACTCATGAGACGACTCACTCACACTCTCTCAGACCTAGAGTGGGCCATGAGCCTGAGTCTGAGTGAGTCCGGGTGAGTAATATTTTGGTGAGTTTGAGTCTGAGTGAGTCTGCTTGAGGAAAATTTTCGTGAGTCTGTGTCCGAGTGAGTCCAGGTTGAGGTAAATATTGTTGAATCTGAGTTCGAGTGAGCCCTAAGCGCGGAATATATTTCATGAGTGAGTCTGAGTGAGCTCCACCATTAATTGCCGACCTATGGTCCTATCTACTCAGCTTTAGCTTTACTAGCAGCGTTATATCCGCTTAATTTCGTACTCAAATCTTTTCACAGATATTTCAATGATGGGCTACCTCATATTTTTTTATCCGAGGTGTGAGTTAGGAGAGGGGGGGCGCCATGACCTTCACCTGCAAACCCTTTCAGGGGAACTTCTTGATAGAGAGATTTCGTGCGACACGAGTATTTCATAGAATTGACCTTACTGGATTGAAACCACTGATAACTCGTATTTGATGGTACAAGATATAAAGGCGTATTGTTGAGCACCAATTACGTGTGGTATTGGCATTAAAAGAGCATTGACACCAAGATTGAAAAGGCTAATTTTACGCTAACGGACTGATGAGTCGCCTCACTCAGATTTCGGTGAAGCCGTGAGTTTGAGTGAGTCCGGCTGAGTAATATCTCCGTGAGTTTGAGTCCGAGTGAGTCCGGTCGAGTAAAATTACAGTGAGTCTGAGTCCGAGTGATTCCAGTTGAGGAAAATTTAGGCGAGTATGAGTCTGAGTGAGTCCTCAGAGCAAAACATATTTCTTCAGTGAGTCTGAGTGAGGTCGAATTTTTTTGCCGACGGTGGTGGTGGAGCGAAGGTTCATCGCACCGCCCCTCGCCTACTAAGTCAAAGTATATGAGGCAGATTTTGCACAACCCCCTTTGGTGTCTACAGGGGGCGGTCACCCCCCCCCCTCTCTTCGTGTGCACGCCTAGGTTCTGCTCGTTCTACCTGTGCGCCAGTGGCGTAGCCAGGGGTGGCACACTAGGCCTGTGCCTCTCCCCCCCCCCAATTTTTAAAGAGGTGCCCCTCCCCCCCCCGACAAAAAATTTCTGCCTTCGCCCCTGCTGTGCGCCCATGTGTCTTCCTTGTGTAGAACACAATGCTATATCCATGTACTTTTTGCTGATACATGGGAATTTCCAAAGAGCAGATGTGGATTGCGTTTGTTCTAACCAGGCCCAGGCCCGTAGCCAGGGGGGGGGGGACTAGGGGCCCGGGGCCTCCCTCCCCTGAAATTCGGATGGAGGGGGGGTCTTTTACCGAGAATAAATAATGAAAATAGGTGGTTTTCACGGTTTTGAACAGGTGGGCCCCCCCCGCCCCCCCCCCCCCCCGAAAAAAATTTCTGGCTACGGGCCTGGTTCTAACCTTGTGCCCGTACGGCAGGCCCGTAGCCAGGGGGGTACCCCAGGCCCCCCTGGCTTTTCAGGGTGGGGGTGCCCCTAGGTCCCCCCATTTCGGGGGGGGGGGTGCCCTAGCCCCCCCCTCCGAAATTCGGATGGAGTGGGGTGTTTTACCGAGGACAAATAATAAAAATAAGTGTCTTTCAAGGCCTTCATCAAGTGCCCCCCCCCCACCCCCCCCCCCCGCCTTGCCCCCCCCGAAAAAATTCCTGGCTACTGGCCTGTGCGGTTTCCGTTTGTTCCAATCATACTTTCCGTATATTCCGTATCGCTTTATGGACTCTTCCATATATTAGATACGGACTCCGTAAGTTTCTTACGACTAAATCCGTATACCCGTACGGAATTCCTTATGCGCCATATGTCAGTCTCCATATTTTCCTTACAATTTCCGTAAGCTTCCGTATAAATCCGTAAGAAATCCGTATATTCCATATGGCAAATATACGGAATCCGTATGTTTTCCGTAAGAAAACATACGGAAACATACGGAACGTTTCAGTAGGGCTAGCCAGAGAGATGGACCGTGAATTTATATTTTTCTTAGGTATAATAACATAGATTTAATCAATGTAGATAAGGCATTAGGCCAACACAAAAAAGAAAGTTTTCTTTCCCTTTTTTTCGAGCCTGGTGGCAGACATATCACCGCCCCGTTATAAAGGGGACGCTCATAGCATCCATCCATGCATCCATCCATCCATCCATCCATCCATCCATCCTAATTCCTGGACACGTGAGGAAAATAATTGAGTCGAAGCAAAGCTTCTCCTCCTTACCATACCCAGTAACTCCTCTACTGCTATCGCTTTATATATCAACGCATCGGAAAAGAAATTGTTCGCGAGAATTGCAAGGTTGTGTTATGTGAAAGTATCACCGAACGTTTACGACGAATGCATTACATGGCCCATTTGTCGGAAGATCTGGCTTCCTGCGGCGAGTTGAACGCGAACGTGACCATACCTGTGAGGTTAAATTATGATGTTGAAGGTGTCTTCAAAGTGAATTGAAGTGAATCAACATATTGTGATGCCGATCAAGAATGAACCAAGAGCGAATCTCCTTAGCGGGAACCAGTGACTTCTTTGTGTTCATGTTCTTTATCGTGATATTCAATACATTATCGTATAATAAAGATGAAATTGATAAATTTCTCATCATTCGCGAAGGGCCACTGTCGGCGTGAACGCGAAAGATACGTGAAATCCTCGTGTGATGACGTCACAAATCACCGAAATTTGTGACGTCGCGTCATGAAGTCGTCACATCACATCATGGCCTACTCAAAGATGGGCCGATATTGGAGGCAACGCAAAACCACGTTAGATGTAGACAGCTATCACAAGTTGGTAAACGGGTGGGGGAGCTCCGCAACATCAGCTAAGAAGAAAAAATTCGGCCGATCCCACGCCATTTGAGATTCGGTTTCATGAGAAGCAAGTGCCCCGCGAGTAATTGTCTATAATGAGTTTTTAGCTCTGAACCAAGCGTTATGAGGTGCATCGAAGTGATTTTGTAAGCGCGTGTGGACATCGTCGGCTCACCAGAAACGTGGAGTATAACGGCGTCTACTGTCGACTACACTAGGTTACCTATAATCTGACGTGACATCGGCAATCATATTTGAGCACAAACATGAGTATTGTCGAAACGAAGTGTACTTCACGGTGCGATTATGTGAATATCATGCTAACCTTCATTATCGTACTCCTCCGGATTCTAGCAACGCTTGAATGTAGCGTGCTGAACCATCATCATCATCATCATCATCATCATCATCATCATCATCCTGTCTACGCCCACTGCAGGGCAAAGGCATCTCCCATGTTTCGCCAATCAACCCGGTCTTGTGCTTTCTGCTGCCACGTTATACCTGCAAACTTCTTAATCTCATCTACCCACCTAATTTTCTGTCTCCTCCTCACGCGTTTGCCATCTCTTGGAATCCAGTCAGTTACCCTTAATGACCAGCGGTTATCCTGCCGACGTGCTACGTGCCCGGCCCATATCCATTTCTTCTTCTTGATTTCAACTATGATATCCTTAACCCCCGTTTGTTCCCTGACCCACTCTGCTCTCTTCCCGTCTCTTAAGGTTACACCTATCATTTTCCTTTCCATCGCTCGCTGCGTCGTCCTCAGTTTAAGTTGAACCCTCTTTGTAAGTCTCCAGGTTTATGCTCCGTGCTGAACCATAGGAATAAAAATGTAAGGGTTTATTAGGCTTGTATAAAAGCCGAGCAAACACTGGAACCACAATTGACGTTAACCAAGCATCACGCCTGTGTCATAAGCGACCATTGTAATGTTTATTGCTGTGATTTAAAATTAGAAACCCAGCACTGCAACCACAATTGATGTTGCACCAAACCGACATTACGCCTGCATAGTGTCTTTTTTCAAAGCAGTTTCAAGACTTGACGTGGCCCTGTAGCAGAATACCCGAATGCCGTCCAGAATGCACGAGGTCTATTCTTGTTGCAATCCTGATTTATATTCTCTGCATTCATCGGGTTTACTTTGCCGATGTCGGTTCCGCTAAAAGCTATCGCCTTTCAATTACTAATGTCTGTTCTCACCGTTTGATGGTAGATATAAACTGTCAACCACCTGTGGCACACACCCGCAAACTGCGAGCTATGGTATACGGGCATGTGCCACACGCGTCTAGAGGAATGGGTATGACCATCCGCGCGACAGGAGTTTCACGGTTATTCATATCATGATCAGACAGTCATATTCTTCAGACCCTCTTACGCTCCCGTACCAATTTTGGTGCACACCAAATTAAACAGGCAATCACGAGAGCATCTAGACGTAGCCGGCTGGATAGATAGATAGATAGATAGATAGATAGATAAATAGATAGATAGATAGATAGATAGATAGATAGATAGATAGATAGATAGATAGATAGATAGATAGATAGATAGACAGACAGACAGCGTCCTTAAGGGCGAATCGCAATGCACTTTCTGCAAATGCGCCTAATTTGCATGAAATCATTCCAAGGCATTCTGTATTAGTACATTGAATGAAAGAAAATGAAGGAATGTATTGTTTTGTGATTTTCTGTGATGATGTTAATTAGCATGTAATTAAATATATAATTATTCCGCAATCAGTCTGCATCATTCCTTGCATAAACAGAATAAAATATTAGCTGCAAAATGCATGCGAATTCTTTTTTCTTTGTTTCATTCATTTCGAAGGAAGAAAAAAAGATACGCTTCATCTTGGTCCTGGAACGCGACGAACATGGTAGTGCTTCCAGCAAAGTGATTCCCTGCAGCAATAAGCAGCACAATTAAGTTAAATGACCGCAAGTTATGCACTCAGGAAGCATGCACGAATGTGCACACTCCGTTTCAAGCCTTTTGAAGGAACACGCAGTGCGTGACGCACCTTCCAAATTGATGTGTGCAATTGATGTGTACACGCCGCCGCTGAAGGGGATAGATAGATAGATAGGTAGCTAGATAGATAGATAGATTTCTGAACATATATATATATATATATATATATATATATGCGAGGGATTATTAGTCAGCTGCCAGCTCGTAATAAGATCACGTGCTACGTGTCGCCTACTGGCAAAAAGAGTGTTTCACACTCGCCGTAATGGCAACAGGCGGCGCTGACTGACGCTCCCACGTTTAAATGAACATATATATATATCTTTTCGTCCATTTCTCTTTCTTCACATTTGCATTACAATTACTTCTAATAACGTCCCCTCTACTTTCCTTGGCATCATTGTCTGTTAGTTCTCATTAATTATATATATATATATATATATATATATATATATAATAATTAGTGCAATACTACGCTTGTAATCATGGCTATTGCGTTCATACTACAAAATGGCAAAAGTGGGAGCACCAGTGCTTCCGCATAGAGACAACAGTTATTAAGAAGAAGTTCTCGGAGATTACAATGGCACACGCGTACGATTGCAAACAGAGAAACGTGAAGCAACTTTCACAGTTTCCAATAAAACATATAGGTTTTGTGAATTCCAAAACCTTACCACTGTTAGTCATGTGGCGTACCTTTACTTGGATTCTCCTTTACCTTCCCTCAATAGTGCGACCACATCATTTAGTGCATGCGCTCTGCCGCTCCAGAAACAGCCCTAATGAGAATGGAATGCTTCTCTTCATTCCGCCTTCCTGCCTTTCCTTCTCTGGGCACACTGTTGCTGCCTCGACGCTGCCCATGCTGTGCGGGCTGCCATTTTACTGTTTCCCTACGCAGCAAGCTTTCCTGCGCAGTTTTCATTTCCTTTTAATTCACTCTACTGACAGGCAAGGCCAGGACCAACGCTGTCGCGTAGGAGAGCGTTAGGTACGTCGAGGACAGAAAAAGAGACCTGGAGGAGGGAGGGGTGTCCAACGGAGGGACTTCTAGGGATGATCTAGGTACGAGCAGCCGGGAGCGCTAGGCGCTACTTTTGTCCCTAGGCGGGGGGGTTTTCGAAATAATAGGTACCACTGAGACGTGGGAGAGGGGATCTAGGGAACATCCTTCGCTCCGCCTCTTTCTCTCCTTTCGACCTGCTCTCTCTCTATTTCTGCTCTCTCGCTGCAATCTCCGTAAAGTTTGGCGAAGCAGTCCTCGGAGCGGGGCAGCCATGTCGAAGAGGAGAGGAGAGATGGAGCAGCAGCGCGAGGCAGGTGTCGCCAAAAGCGGAGAAGGAGGGCGCCAGTCGGGAGCCACTTTGTGCTATGTTGTAATCCGCGGCGGTGGCGCCATTATTTTCGTTTCTCGTTCTTTCTCAGTCCGGCGCTCTGGAAGAGCTGCCGGAAGGCCTCGAGGGTAGCTTCCGCAAACGAAGCGAGCAACAACGAACAACGTTGTACTCGGGAAGCCTACCATATGGCAATGCGCGAGAAAAAGAGAGGCCGTTGAGGGATGTTATCAAAAATAATAAGGAAAGAGGAAGATTGAATAGAGAAAACCCTCTGAAGGTCACATAGGATATTCATGTGCAAACATTGTTTCCTCTATGGCACCAGTCATCGATAGCGAGAATACAAGACCGTCTATACATCGGTTGAATATGACTACGCAGGCCGAATATGCGTCAAGTAAATTTATACCAAAACTTTGTCGAGGATTACGAGAAGCGTCCAAAATTATTAACTAATTTACTTTAGTGTATTTGCTGTGATGCCCAAAGAGCAAGGATCGTATCGAAACAATTAAGAATTAAGACAGTATTTTCATCATTCATCAGTAAGTGGACATATGTTTAAGAGAAAAGTATCGTGGTTCGGCACGTCCCGCGATATTCAGAACTGGGATATAGGAGACGTCATAGGGAACATATATATTTGCACACATTAATTATATTAACCAGCGTGGTCTATTTCACTGAATTCGTCTGTGTCTTAACATTCCCTTTCTACTCTCACGCAGTCCGCTGTCAGCCCATTGCTATTTCTGAGACCTCAAGAGGGCGGCGGAAGCGAATCAGCGTCTTTTCTCCTGTCTTCAAGCATAATGTATGCACCTCGAGCACATTATCTTATGTATAGAGCAGCGCCTAGTCGCAAATATTGGCCTAAGTGTCGCACAGCAAGGCATCAGTGGATATGGACATTCTTACGACGGCGCCACATCGTAGCACGGATCGTCTATAAAAAGGCTCCACGTCGAACGCCCACACAGGCTGAATCTGGGGCTCTCCTTCCGCCCTATTCTTGCGCAAGCAACCAATCACTTTCCTTTCTGAACGTTGCGTTAGAAACGCAGGCTGAACGAAAATAAAAACAACATATAAAGGGTTAAGGAATCAGATGACTCGACGTCACCAAAAAGTGGAGCTTCTCGTATACTGCTGGAGCACCATTTGATTCATGCGCACCATTATACGTATAAGAGAGACGCGTACATTTCTCGGCGACCGGCTTTGGTTGGATATGGGAAGCGGAAGGGATTCTGGGGCGCCGTCGTAAATCCGTGCGGGGAGCATCGAGTGCCCTGCAACGTCGCACTAAAGGATAAGCGCCGTTTTTATCTTCACTACCCTCCATCCCGATTCGATCTGCATACTGCGTATTTCACTTTCACGATAGGTCTTCTCGCTAGCTCTTCCTGTTGTTCCCACTCCAATGTCTGTTACATCCGGTGCAGCTTTTCACCAGTGAATCATTTTATTTTGTTTGTTTCTCAGCTTGCGACAAGGAGCATGGCGTGCGTATGTTTGTATGTTTGCGCGCGGGTTAAGTGAGGCGCATCTGTGCAAAGGCGGTGTCCTCGAAGCGTGTGGAGCACATGCACCGAGAAACTTTTTCCGCGATGCACGTATTTGAAGTAGACATCCCCCCTCGACGTAAAAACGACCGCTCAAAATGCGGCCCAGTGTTCGAGACAAACATGAAAACTACGCCAACCAGCCTCGTTGCGTCCGCAGTTAACCTGCTTTACATATTTGAATGAGAAAGGCCTCGCAAGCACGCTTAACTTCAGAAACAAATAGCGAGGTACTGATGATTCACTCCGCATCAAATTTAGGGCTGTTTCGCATCGAACGCTACATGTCCCCGAGTAACCCTTGTCCAGAATGCATGTTTGTAAATCCGGGCCTACCGTGCATTCGCACGTGAGTGCGCCCGGGAGACCCCTTAGGATGCTCGCAAAAGGTTCTCTTGCGTTAATATTTCTTGATCATGCGCTCTATCCAAGCAGCGCTTCAGCGTTCTTTGAGTCAAGAACATATTTCAAGAGGATGTTACCACATTTCCTTTGCACAATTAACTGTTTACAATTGGTTCAACTCTGAGAAAACGTTTACAAACTGACTTGTTATTTGTGTCGCAGGACCTTCCTCTCAAACAACTTGTGTTGCTTTCAGCATTTCTTGCGCAGTAATCTGCATTGCCACAGTGGCGGGGGGGGGGGGGGTACCCATTTTCGCTGAAGACTACTTGTCATTTGCGCTGTAACGTTATTAAGGCGAAATCCTTTAATGTCTCATGCTCACGTTCGTCCGGTGTCCGTCCGTCCGTCGTCCGTCCGTCCGTCCGTCCGGTGTCCGTCGGTCCGTCGGTCCGTCCGTCCGTCCGTCCGGATGTCCATCTGTCCATCTGTCCGTCCGTCCGGATGTCGGTCCGTCCGTCCGTCCGTCCGGATGTCCGTCTGTCCGTCCGTCCGTCCGGATGTCCGTCCGTCCGTCCGGATGTCCGTCTGTCCGTCCGTCCGTCCGGATGTCCGTCTGTCCGTCCATCCGTCCGGATGTCCGTCCGTCCGTCCGTCCGTCCAGATGTCCGCCTGTCCATTCGTCCATCCGGATGTCCGTCCTTCCGTCCGGATGTCCGTCTGTCCGTCCGTCCGTCTGTCCGTCCGTCGGTCTTTCCGTCCGTCTTCGCGTCAGTGGAATGGCCACACGCTTTCGCCGAACACACTTTGGAATGTACAAAGTGTCCTTCAATTTTTCTGAGTTTTAACTTGTGGAGCTCCCTATCGCGAGCGTTCGTCCGGGACACGTGAACAGAAATTACCACCACCACGAACCGGCAGGCGCTCTCCTCGTCCTCGTGTTCTTCATCTTCCTCCATCTTCGCTCACAGAACACGTGCGTGTATTTGTTCGGCGGGGAATACGATAACTCATGAGCAAGATAATTAGTAAAGAAATAGAGCGACAAAAAAGAGAGAAAGGAAGAAAGAGTTAGAAAGAGAAACGGAAAATTCTTGGCGAAAACATTTCGTGAGTAGACGGCATTCGAAACCACGTACCCACGTTCCGACGGCAAGCATTGTATTATGTGCACTCGGCATCCAGGAGCGGTAGCACAGCCTTGTATAGTATAGTATAGTATAGTATAGTATAGTATAGTATAGTATAGTATAGTATAGTATAGTATAGTATAGTATAGCAGGAGGTTCTGAAAGGGAAGTGAGAGGGAGGATGAGAAATTTGAGGCATGGAAGAAGACGGGAGTATAAACCATTGCCTGGAAAGAAAACGTCATGGAGATATACAAAGAAGAGGAAGACAAACCGAAAGAGAAAGAAAGACAGAAAGATAGAAGCAAACAAAGATAAAAAGATAAAAATACAAGACGAACTGAGTAGTAGAGAGATAGAGAGAGAGAAAGGGAAGAAAGAGATAAAAATGTATAAAAAGCACGGGAGAGAAATAAATACATAAAGAGAGCAAAAAATAGAAACAAACGAGACTCAACAGACACAAAGACAGGAATACGAGACAAGGCTTCCTTAATTTTTACTTACCATAAAGTTTTATTCTCAAAGGTGTGATGGTAAATATACTTCGCTTCTATACAATTCTATACTTCGCTTCTTTACAATGTGCCTAAGTGAAATTCTTTGTAAACTAATTATTTTTGCCTTCTCAGACGACTTCGAAGTCGCTTATATTGCCGATGACATTGTGTGAAGAAATTGAGGACTATGTAAAAGCCCTAACTGTGCTATAGCGCGTAACCGAGGATGCATGCAAGAAAATAAGAGCCTGCTAAATCAATATCCCGCTGCAGAGGGGTCTCTCCGATAAAATAAGTGCAAGTAAGAAAGAGAGGCTGCTAGGTCCCGGTATGTCGGCCTTTCAGAGCGAGCGTATATATCACGAGAAAGTGGCCTTGTGGCATCGTGCCAGCATCGGAGTTTGTAGAAGTAATACACGATGCCTACGAAAACTCCCTACAGGCTCCCAGTCACTCTGCATGACTGCGTCTAGCGTTTATACTGCGCTGGCATGTCTGCGGGGCAAAATGAGAAACAAGCATAAAAGCAAGATAGAGAGAGAACACATTTTTTTCACAACTTCAAGAGGAATCCACTGGCGTAAATCAAGCGCGATTCATTCTATAAAGTGACTTCGCAAGCTGTCGAAGGAAACTGAGCAATAATACACTCTTGAGATCTTTCAGGGGTAATTGATGGCTGTGGGTGATTTTTAGGTCATGTAATGTCAACAACAATATCTCACGCCTGGTACTCCACTAGGAAAATGAATTCATTTCTTTACGTTATATTTGTGTCTGTGAAAGTCGAAATAGGATGTGACAGAGTCGCAGATCACGCGTAAGGACGCCAGCTGTGTGGTTTATTCTTGAAAGGTCGCGACACCATGGCGCGCAGGCAGCCAATCATCCGCAACCCACCACCATCTCTGGGCTCTATGTCATTCCTTATGCTTCGTTTTCTGCGTAGCCGTGAGCTATTTTAAAGAAATATGTGTGTTTAACAGGCGCATGACAAGTTTAAATTAAATGTGGCGGAACGAAGTGCTCGTTGCTGTAGCTGAAGCTCCGCAAACCGGATGACGCGTATCGATATGTGTGGGCGCAGTTGCGATGACGTATCATCGTATAGTACATTTTTGTAGCAGCATGCGAATAGTTACTTATTGAAACATTATTCATTTATATAGAATAACCAGCATGTAGGTTGGCAGGTACAGTGAACTTTATTGAGGTCCTGAAGAAATTATCCTTCCGTTTTTATTGAGGGAGGACCACGGGCTGCTCCCACGTCGGGACGGAAAGGCCAAGCTTGTGTCACTGAAAAATGCATCAATGAGCTTACAGCATTGATTCCATATGCGAGCAAGCATCGAGCCAGCACAGAAAGGTCGACTGCATAAGCGAATAAAAACATTTACGATGGCGTATTAGTATTTATTACTTCTTTATATCTCGATAGAGAACTTTTTACACTTCAATTGTAAGTGATAACTTAGCATCACATACAATTACTGCATCTTTCTCTGTTCTGTATCAAGATGTTTGTGCTTGTGCATGTTATTCCTCACTCTATAATCCTTGGATAATTTATGCACTGGTCAGCCGAGGTAGTGTAGCGCTGACAGTGCTCGGCTGCCGACCTGAAGGTCACGGGTTTGATTCCGGCCATGGCGATCACATTTCGATGGGCGCGAGATGCTAAATACCCGTGTACTCTGTGATTTCAGGGCATGTTAAAGAACACCAGATGGTCAAGATTTTCCAAACCCTCCACTACGGCGTAGCTCATAATCGTATGATGGTTTTGGGACGTAAAACACCAACAGTTAACATATTAGCTTTTGCACTTACCGGACTGGAAGTAGGGCACTTGAAGTTACTCGGGAATCCCGTGTTAGGGCACCTACTGCAACAATCGAAAGCATCAGTTCAGTAGTCAAGCCAACGTGCTCTATCATGAATCAATTTCCATAAGACTATTTCATGTGATCGTTTTGATTCCGGTGATGTAACTGCCATAAGTTATGTAACTACCAAAGTAATTTTCATGCAGCTCTAGGCGCCACTAGGTCGCACCAACGTAACCGCTGTAATTCCCGCCAGCACAGTAAGGATTAACTTCTAGCTAGGGGCGCCGTATCACATTACACAAACCCTCGTAGTCCTTGCCCTCAGGTTGTGCAATGTAGCCCTAGTGCTGCGCCAATTAGCACTCCTAATTTTCCTCATTGAATAGAAGCGGCACGAGCTTTGCGTCACAGACTGCTTCTCATCGTGTACGAAAATAGCTGCAATCGGTACCGCTGTAGCCTCTCCAGTGGTTCATGTTAGATTCAATGACTGTTGCTATGCCCTCAGCGTACAAAGACGCACTTATACGCAGATGTTGAATCCTTGTGAATACGTATTCGCGGTCGATAGGTGCTCACTCGAATAGTGCACTTAATAAAGCTCGCTCTCTTTAGTATTGGCTAGTGATGCCACTCAAGACATCTGGTTGATGAGACAGTGTCATGAGAATGCGTCTTCATCGGGCGTACTCGAACAGGTTAACGTGTACGCTGCAAGTGTTGTGTTAATGCGTCAAGAAGGCTACACAAATAAACATAAGTATATTCGACTACTGTTATCATGTGCGACATAATATCTCATGCCACCGTGGATGACGTCACTTCACCAACGTGAGCTTTAGGAATCGCGTGATCGAAATACTATCTGGTTTCAGTCAGGCTCCGAGGTCTAAGATAAGAGCGCCTCAGAGCGCTGCTAGCAGGAGCACAGTGCTCTGAAGGAACGAGGCGAATGGGTTCAGGGTGTTCAATTTCGACAGGCCGAAAGTGGAGCCCTTCACCGGAGTGCGCTGGAGCAATTGAAAACAAAAGGTGCAATGTTCAAAGCAGAAATGAGTGTTCAATATCTAACATTTTGTGTAAGCACTTTGTGCTGAGGTACGTAATGTCGTGGTACCCGTTCTTTTGCGTCGTCATCATACTTACGTCGTACCGTTGGGCGCACTGGCTCTCCAAACAATAAATGGGGAACGCGGCATACGCAGTTTGAAATCACAGTGCACGATTGATTTCGTGTCCCAGACGAATAAGAAGGTGCCCGCCCAGGCCGGAAGCTGCACCCGAAACTTGGTACTCAAAACCGGTCTATGCATCGGGATCATCACCCTCACTGCGTTAACTAGAGTGCAAGGGCCTCTCCCATGTTCCGCCAATGAGCCTGGTGCTGTGCAGTGTTGTACACGTTCCTCTAAAACAGGAACGAAAGCTCGTTCCTCGTTCCTTCCCAATTTAGGAACGAGTTCCCGTTACAAGTTCCTCAAATGCAAAAGGAACTCGTTACAGTTACATTTCCAAAAGTGGAACGTATCGTTACATTAACGTTACATTTGAGTTTTTAATAAATATATGGTGTCGGATAATCCTGAGGCGAAATAAAGCGAGAAATTTAAAGTTCCCTTTAGCTACATATATCAAACGAATTTAACATTGCCGACAAAAGGTTACGCATAGGTAAACGAATCTAAATAAACGTAGCTAACGTGGTGGCTTGGGCGAGTTGGTAAGACATAGTTCACTTAAAAACAGCGCTAAAGACGGAGGACAAGTAAAAGAAGGACACAGACGGCGGCGCTGACTTTCAACTAGATTTATTTGCCAGAACCGCGTAATATATACTTGTGCAGTATCTGACAAAAAATAGGAGGAACGAAAAATGATAAAAACAGTAAATGAATATGAATACATAATCATCGTGTTGGCGCGCCATGAACATCACGTGTACCCGCGTTCTGAAGAAAATCAATTTCTTTCTGTGATAACGCAATCGAAGGCCTGCTAACGCACACGCCGCCTAGCCTAGCCATTTCCGCAGCCTCATAGATTTCGCGTATTGTCTGGTCCCGATGACGCTTAACCACAGCACAATGCTGAAAGTCTGGAGAACAGCCGCAGTCTCGGCAATGAATGCCGAGGTGGCCCGACACCGTTGAAGAGACATTGTATGAGTGCTCTTTCAGCCGTTCATTTAAACACCGGCCTGTTTGGCCTATGTACCTCTTGCCGCAGGACATGGGTAGAGAGTATACTACCCCTTCAACGCAAGGAACGAACTTGTTCCGATGCCTGGTCTGGCAAGCTCGCTCTTCCCTAGAACCAGGATTCACGGCCCTGCACATCCTAGCCAGCTTTTCTGGGGCCGAAAAAACCAAGTCTACTTCGCACCTGCTGGCCACTTTTTTGAGGTTGTGCGTGACACCGTGGATGTAGGGAATAACGACAAAGTTTCGTTTGTCACGTCCCTTTTCCTTTGCACGGGTGCGAGCACTCGTCTCTGGGCTCATTCTGACTTCTCTGAGCAAACACTCAGCAACGGCGGTCAAAACATACATCGGGAAACCAGCCTCAGGGAGGCGTTCAGTTTGCTGACTAAAGCTGCTCCGAATCATGTGATGGCAAGACATTCGCAGTGCGTGTGCGTAGCAAGTCTTCGCAATAGCGCGCTTCACCACTTTTGAGTGTGCCGATCCGAAAGGAAGGATTGGCTTATTTGCGCGCGGTTTATATGCCCAACACACGTGGGTAGGGCTTAGCGTTAGCATCAAATCTAGGAACCTGATGGTTCCTCTGTCCGGAACTTCATGGGTCAAACCAAGCGGAGAGAGGCACTTTTCAAAAATTTCTAAAATACTAGTCAAAGAGGCAGCAACCGACGAGGCTTCAGCTTGAAACAACACGAGTAAATCGTCAACATAGCGAAATACTTTCTTAACATTAATGCATTCTAAGCGTTTCTGAATGGCACGATCAAGGCTGGCTAAAAATAAATCACTTAAAATGGGTGCAAGGGATGACCCAATGCATACCCCTTGACGTTGCAAATAAATATTATCATTCCACGCTGCAAATGTCGACCTAAGGTACTTATCAAGCAGTTCCATGAAACCTTCAACAGATATGCCTTTGGCAAATAAATCTAGTTGAAAGTCAGCGCCGCCGTCTGTGTCCTTCTTTTACTTGTCCTCCGTCTTTAGCGCTGTTTTTAAGTGAACTATGTCTTACCAACTCGCCCAAGCCACCACGTTAGCTACTTTTATTTCTAGTACATTGGGCTCTTTTAATTGTTTCACCGTTCAGCCATGTGTCATCGTGGCCATGTACGTCTTCGCCGTGTGCAATGCACGAAGGTTCTCCTTCCTTGTCCGCTACAAACAACTTCCCCCCGACATCCTGCTGCTCTTCGGCGGTTTGAGGCCTTCGCAAGGGCATGGACTCAGACTTCTCAAGGTTCTCAGTTCTGAGTGGCACCGACAAGCTCGTTTTTATAAGCAATGCCTGTTTCTTTCGCTCCAAGGGACTACGAACTACAGTGGGGGCAAGAAGTGGCTCCAACATCGTGACCTGGCTAATGCGGCGGCGGAATTTCGTTGGCGGCAGATGCTGACAGAACTTCGAGCCTCGCTGCCAAAAAAAGCCTTCCCCCAGCAAGGACGGACTTCATTCTTTGGTCAATGTGTCGCTGCCTGAGAACATTCGCAGTGTGCTCAGCCGTGGCCCCAAGTATGCTGTTGAGCCAAGAAAGTCAAGGGCGGAACTTCTGGGCCTTGTCCGCAGCATTTCAAGAAAGGCATCTGCTGACTGTGCCGAGAGGTGTGTTTCCGAGGGTTTGGACATTCTTTGTAACCATAGAGCAGGCTTAAGCAGGGTTCCTGTCAAGCAAGTAAAATCCTTCTTGAAGGATATGTCATTGTCTTTGGTAGCAGCAGATAAGGAGGGAGGTTTTGTTATTATTCCGAATGAACTGTATAAGAACAAAGCGAGTGAAGCTATTTTGTCTGTTTTTGAGCCCCAAGTTAATGTGTCGCTTCCGAAAGTTAAAACCGAGGCAAAAGGTCTTTGTAAAAGGCTGAATCTTGATGGTTTGGTAAAAAAGATTGATGGCGGGAAAAATCTTAGCATGGAAATTTTCTTTAACGCGAAAACGCACAAGGTTAACTGTCCTTTCCGTGTAATAGTTTCGGAGGCTAACTCGTGGCAGAAACCGCTAGCACAATTTCTTCAGGGTAAACTGAAGTTATTAAATATTGACGATCCGTTCCTAGCTAAGAGTTCCGATGATGTAATTTCCGTGCTCAAAGATAACACATTTTCCGGCTACCAGGCATGCTCAATAGATATTAAAGATTTGTATTACTCTTTGCCACACAATGGGCTTCTAGTTTGCATTCGCGAGTGCATTGACAGCCTGGGCGTTGTGACTTATCAGAATGCGGTAGGCATATCTGTTGAAGGTTTCATGGAACTGCTTGATAAGTACCTTAGGTCGACATTTGCAGCGTGGAATGATAATATTTATTTGCAACGTCAAGGGGGTATGCATTGGGTCATCCCTTGCACCCATTTTAAGTGATTTATTTTTAGCCAGCCTTGATCGTGCCATTCAGAAACGCTTAGAATGCACTAATGTTAAGAAAGTATTCCGCTATGTTGACGATTTCCTCGTGTTGTTTCAAGCTGAAGCCTCGTCGGTTGCTGCCTCTTTGACTAGTATTTTAGAAATTTTTGAAAAGTGCCTCTCTCCGCTTGGTTTGACCCATGAAGTTCCGGACAGAGGAACCATCAGGTTCCTAGATTTGATGCTAACGCTAAGCCCTACCCACGTGTGTTGGGCATATAAACCGCGCGCAAATAAGCCAATCCTTCCTTTCGGATCGGCACACTCAAAAGTGGTGAAGCGCGCTATTGCGAAGACTTGCTACGCACACGCACTGCGAAAGTCGTGCCATCACATGATTCGGAGCAGCTTTAGTCAGCAAACTGAACGCCTCACTGAGGCTGGTTTCCCGATGTATGTTTTGACCGCCGTTGCGGAGTGTTTGCTCAGAGAAGTCAGAATGAGCCCAGAGACGAGTGCTCGCACCCGTGCAAAGGAAAAGGGACGTGACAAACGAAACTTTGTCGTTATTCCCTACATCCACGGTATCACGCACAACCTCAAAAAAGTGGCCAGCAGGTGAGAAGTAGACTTGGTTTTTTCGGCCCCAGAAAAGCTGGCTAGGATGTGCAGGGCCGTGAATCCTGGTTCTAGGGAAGAGCGAGCTTGCCCGACCAGGCATCGGAACAAGTTCGTTCCTTGCGTTGAAGGGGTAGTATACTCTCTACCCATGTCCTGCGGCAAGAGGTACATAGGCCAAACAGGCCGGTGTTTAAATGAACGGCTGAAAGAGCACTCATACAATGTCTCTTCAACGGTGTCGGGCCACCTCGGCATTCATTGCCGAGACTGCGGCTGTTCTCCAGACTTTCAGCATTGTGCTGTGGTTAAGCGTCATCGGGACCAGACAATACGCGAAATCTATGAGGCTGCGGAAATGGCTAGGCTAGGCGGCGTGTGCGTTAGCAGGCCTTCGATTGCGTTATCACAGAAAGAAATTGATTTTCTTCAGAACGCGGGTACACGTGATGTTCATGGCGCGCCAACACGATGATTATGTATTCATATTCATTTACTGTTTTTATCATTTTTCGTTCCTCCTATTTTTTGTCAGATACTGCACAAGTATATATTACGCGGTTCTGGCAAATAAATCTAGTTGAAAGTCAGCGCCGCCGTCTGTATCCTTCTTTTACTTGTCCTCCGTCTTCAGCGCTGTTTTTAAGTGATCTAAATAAACGCTCCTAGACAATTCTTTTCGAGACCACCGGCCTTACTACACACATGTAAGTGCAACTTTCGTGCTCGTCTATTTCAAGTTCAACACATGTGGCACTTTTCAACGTCGGTCTTCAAAGGTGCAGTCAAGATACTGCACTTCACATATTCAAATAGAAATCTCCACGAATGCGCCAGTAAAATTGAATTACCAGAGCAGGAAATCGAATCTAAAGGGAATATACTTAGGCGTATAATGAGTGCTGATTCAATATTTTAGTGTGAGCAGAAAATAATGTTCAGGATACAATTTGCGCCTTAGTAAAGTCCCTGGTTCACGGTCAGCGAACATATTTCTGTATATTTCGTCCTCTGTCTATCTCTTGCTTTCTTTCTTGCCTTTCGTTCTCTATATTTTTCTCTTTCTCTTTCTTTATATTTTTTTTCGCTATCTCTCTGTGAACGTTCGCTCGCCTTCTATCTTTCTTTCTTTTTCTATTTCACTTTTGTTTTCCCCTCCTTCTTTCCTTCCTCCTCACCATCACTTCTCCTTCCCATCCCCTTGCTATACTGTACTATCTAAGGATATGCTATACACTCCTAGCGTGCGCGCATGTTCCAGAAAAATGCATAGCCAATAATTTCCTCAACATCCTACTTCATCATTATATGGTCACTCAGCTAAGAGATGTATACGAGGAAATGGAAGGTCAGCCAGAATGGTATATTGCATTGGTGAGGTGTTTATCCTTACCACCGTTCTATTGTGTAATTGGAAATGGCAGTTCTTTAATGTATTCGCTCTAGAGATAAATGCGAATTCTTCATTACTATGTGTTCGTCGTTGGGTCGCGATAAAAGCAAAAAGAACATATTAGTTCTCTGTCTGAATTGAATTGCTTCGAAGTGTCATGCTTATGTTGAATATGAAAGAAAAGAAAAACTAGATTGCCGAGTGGTTACCACGCTTGCCTTCCGATCGTGGATAGGCGGTGTCGAATCTCGACTCGCCGAAAACATTGTGCAATCAAGAATTTATCTCTTTCTCAGTATTTCTTCCTTTCAGTGTCTCTGTACTCGTTCTCTCGCCCCATAAAAGTTATTGCATCCCGCGCCGGACAAATCAGCGCCCGTCTTCTGGGAGTGTTACAAGCTGCCACTCAAGCGTCGCCGGCGCGAAGTCGGCGACGGGAATGAGAGCAGGTTGGCCCGTTCCGTACGCAAGTAGACGCAGTGAAAGGATCGGAGACGTGTTTGGGCAACAAAACAACAGCATTAATCTAGCTATTGTGGCACAAGCACTCTAAATACAACACTTGATCTAAACTAACAATATACAAATAGAGTCAAACAATAAGCTTACAAAATACAAGTACTACAAAATACACAAACTGAACTTACACTAAACAAAAAAATGGAATAATATTAAACCGAAAAGACCTGAAAGTTCGATGGTGTAAAGAGGTGAAGGCATACGTGAGATTACCTGCAGCGCTGCTTCCACGACGATCGGATGCGAAAACTCCCGAAGAGTTCTGGCACGAGACGACTGCGATGTCGGTGGATCCGAGATGCAACGCCGATGCTTCCGGGAGCTAGTGCTTGGAGGAGGTCTCAGGCAGGTTGATCTCAGGCAGATGCCTACGTTGCAGACGTGTCTCAACTAGGCGAACGGCTAAGTTTAGGTGGCCAGCCGATACAAAGCGCACACTAAAAACTTCCAGGAGAGATACTCGTTGATATATTTTTACACCATGTTTGACAAGCAACTAGACTGATTAGCAGGGCCATACCCTGCGCTTAAATCCCCTTCGTGTCCCCTCACTCTCTTCCTGGGGAAAAAAGTACCATCGACATGGGTCCAATCATGCGCATTGCATTGTCACAAAGCCCGCCCTCAAAATATTGACGACGCCCCTTTTTAATTAGGGGATGATTCTCCAATAATCAAGAGAGACAATCCGTTTAAGGTGACCACGTAGGTGGCTGGCTCGTACACGTGCAGCTTCTTCCGTGGGAACGGTATCTTACCTCGGTTCTCAGTTGAGCGTTTGGCAGTCTAAAAGTTCGGGGCACACTGCGGCTGTCCAACAAAAGCGATCGTCTTCGCGGTACAGAACAACGAACACCCTTCGGCAGCAACATTCGTAGAATAACACCCCCCCTTCCGCTGCTCTCCGCGGTTCTAAAAACATGTCTTTTCATGCCCAAGCCGGAGAGCTGGTCAGCGGGGGAGTGCGGCGCGCGTTAATCGGCATGACGACGGGTCGAAAAAGTGGCATTTCGTGACAGGGTGAGAACTTAGAGAAGCAGAAGAGGACGGCGATGACGAAAATAATGCGTGCCTGTTCATGATGATGATAATTCTGTTTCAACGACACATGGAAACCTCGAGCCTAACATCTCTGCTGTAAAAAAATCAAGTGTTCCTCCCGCACGTGGTCAGTCTCGGCGTCTTTCGCTTTCCTGCGCCCCCGGCGGGCGCCTTAAAGTAAAAACCAGGATGCATCGTAGTCACATGATGGGTGAGCGCTACATTAGGGTCTTTTAGCAAGTTACAGAAATACGATACGCACATACGGTAAGGCAGTATGGTGACGCTCCTCCTTTCCAGTGACATTGCGTCCCCCCGGACGACAGGTTCCTCGTTAACAATGCGTAGGCTGACAGGCCACAACGAGGCGTGGCAACCCCACAGTAATTTTTGAAAGAGCTTTTGTGTTGTTGGGGTGCCTTCACTGGCAAAAGGTCAACGACCGAGAAAGGAGGAGCGCTACGGTAATACCGTACCGTATTTGCGTACCGTATTTCCGTAACTTGCTAGAAGACCCTATTTTCTCGCCTCACGCAATCGCCCATCCGCCCTGTTCTGCATGATGTCTGGTGCGTGCGTGCGCCTGTTGAATGCCGTGGAAAGTGTACAGAAGGAACGCCGTTCCCTCTACCGTTCCTGCTTAAACGTAACGAGTTACCGTTACAGTTCCACCGATCCTGAATGGAACGGTGGCGTTCCTCCGTTCCTGCTAAAAGGAACTAGTTCCTGGAACGTCGTTCCTTGGAACGCCGTTCCTTGGAACGCCGTTCCGTACAACACTGGTGGCTGTGCTTGCCGCGGCCGCGTTATACCCACAAAGAACGGTTTTTGCTGCAGTTCCTCCGGCTTGAGAAATGGTTGACCATAGCTTGTCGAGCCACAGGAGCTAGTATGTAGGCCTAAAGTTAATTACGTTGTTACAGACGCCGATGGCGAAGACTAACCATAGTGGACGTTGCCGCTGTATGAAGCAATTATAGGGTATTTTGCCGCTGTATGAAGCAATTATAGGATACCAGTTTCAATCTCTGGCGTAGCTTCGTGGATGAATACTTGCACGCAGAATGCCTTGGTTCGAATGCGGCTCCAAAGCGCGATTTTCTATCTTTCGTCCCCTGTTATATTCCCTTCACCGGACAGCACCGCCGACGCCTGCTCGACAATTTTCGCAACACAAGCTCCGTAAAGCGATCGCTTAAAGAGTTTTGAAAGTCTGTTATCGTGGTTCCACGGCACTCAGCCTGCCTCATAGTCACACCTTCACTTTGTTGGACCTGTGCCGTCGTTGTCTTAAAACGCCAAGTAATGGCCTACGAGGGTTTTGATAACAATGGCAGCCGTGGCACACCTGATGTTGCATGCCAAGAACTGTTTACTTCCCAGATCAACCCAAAGGTATTTAATTCACCAAAGGCACTTAATTTGACAGCATCTTTATTTACGTAGAATTTTGTCTGGCCAAAAAGCCTAGTCCGGCAGTCCGCTGGTTATCGCTGCCACGTCGGCCCTCTCCGCCAGCGAATGCTGGCGCCCAGGTTCATTGTAGAGCAGAATGGCATCCCACTTCTCCCCCAAGCGCTTTAGGATGAGGACAACGTTGGACTTGAATTGACACCCCACACCTTGTGGTATGTGTTGGATACCTCTCCACAGTATTGGCGCTTTGGTATGGCGTCGGTTACTATTGGTGTACCTGTCTGCAACGTCACCAGAGCCCCCTCTTTCATCCTGTTAAAGGGCTTCGAACATAGCTTCGAACAAGTTTGTCTCGCATTTCCCTGCTGGTTGAGAAAGCTGCCATAAGTCGGCGAAACTGCTAAGTCACAGCACCATGCACAATCCCATGGGGGAGACTCCCGGTATAGAACGCAGGTGGTTGTTAGAAGCACGCCATCGCTTCGTTTTGTTTTCTGCATCTATATTTTGCGAAGCTTCTTTTCTGTCAGACAACCACTGGCAACGGCTAGCGGGCTGGGGTAAGACTCGGCTACCCCGACTACCGTGCGCACACATATAATCACCGCGTGTAATCTGCACAGGGGACAAGCAAATGGGATGTTCAATAGTTAAGGCACTTCAAAATTATACGCTAACTAGCTATAATTAAAGAAAGAAGATTTTCTGAATTGTCACCTAGAGCTAGCTTTTTTTTTCATCTGCTAAGAGATGCACTTTTTCTCAAACTCGTTTTCCTGTTAGACTCGTTTAAAAAAAAGAAAACCGCTGCATAAGAAGGTCCTCGGTGCTGATGGAACGGATTTTGGAACGTTCACATTACACTGCAGTATTGGGAGGCACCTGCGCAAGCAACAATGAAACCAGGCGTACAAGGCTTCGTAATCATTGCACTTTTCGCCAAAGAAAGATCGTGTTAGAAAAAAGAGAGAGGATAAACCAAGGGTCCTGTCGGCTTCATACGTACTCCGCATTCGCGTTGAACACCTTATACGCAAAGCATTCGAAACAGAAAAAAAAACACGCAAATCGTACACCTATTCGAGAACAGCAACCGGTTTGCAGGAAATCCCTCAGCGCTATCCAGTGCCTACTTCTTCTTCCTTGCAGCTGCTCGCGTGCTTCATTTGGAAGTGTGCGGCACAATGTCCCAACGTGGGGATACGACATCCAGAGTTACCGCGCTACGTTCACATATCGCGAAACAGGAGACCAGCTGGCCAGATTCTTCTTGCGCGCCTGGAGAGACGACGACGATTCGATTTTCGCACGAGAAAGTGGTTCGGGGAAATGAGAAGAAGGAAAAGTGGGCTTGGGGCACAAACTGAGAACGCACTTTGAAATCTTGTTAGAAAGGCGACGTGGCAAGTAGTGGTATGAAACTAGTGTGAAAATACGAATGAAATAGCCTACATGCTTTGTATTTTGGGTAACTACGAGCACTTAGAGACTGCGGCACCAGTGGATGGATGGCACTCCTGGAAACCAGACGCCATTTCCCCTCGACATGGAGAGGGAAATGTCTTGGTAACCAAGCAGGACACGCTTTCGAGACTAAGCAAATAAACAAGCAAGTAAGCAAATAAATACGAAGATACGTTGCAAAAAAAAGAAAAGAAAAATGGAGCCTGCTCGTAGCAGACACGAGAAGTGAGCCCGGCCAAAAGAAACAGCGAGAAATCTGGTGTCGCGGCTACAGCGGTTTCAACACGGGCTTTTCTGTATCGCGTTCTCTTCGCGCTCGTATACCACAGAATCACGAGGAGGGCAAACTCTCTGAAACTTTTGAGCTGCTCGGCAACCGTGGGCGGCGATGCTGGCTTAGGAGGCGGCGATGATAAGCGCGGATTGTTAGTTGCGCGAAGTTGTGCAGTACGCGTATAGTCATGCGCAGTTTGTATGTTAATGTTTTCTGCCGGGCGTGTGGTGGTGATACAGGGTCCCCTGCGGACGTCGAGTCGTTCTGGAACGAGGCGCCGCATCCCGCGACCGCGGAATAGGGAAGCTGTATACTACATAAGGCTGCTCTCCGTACAACATCTTTAGCATTGTCGGTGAGTCTAATTCCCCGCTAATGTGGAGCGAAGCGCGGCGTCGCAGACAATTGCCACAAACTTCTTGCTTGAGCAGCTGGGCTTCAACAGTACAAACCCGCGCGGCTTGAATCTGGCGACCAAGCGATTTCCATAAAGTGGCTGTTGCGTTAGCTTCCCCGCTGTGCACCCGGATTTCTCGAAAACTTAGGATAAAGGCGTTCGGCGTCGCATTTTCTCGCACTGTTGGAAGTAATGGGTTGGCGAAGAGATAAGGCGTAGCAGGGAGCTGGAGAACAGAACATCGAAGGCTTGGCACTTCTGTAGTGAATTATGCCTATACATGCTATATGTAGAAAAGAGAACTCCAGAAGTTTATTATAATTGGCCTCGACAAGTTTAGTAGTTGTGTGGTGTACACTTTAATACGGAAACTTTTCAAACGGCGCTTGTTGCAAGGCTTGCCTGATAGAAGGCTTCGGTTCGTTCACATTTATGGATACGTTGTTCAAGTAGAAGAACGCAGACGTTTACCGTAATTAGGCGTTGGGCTCGTAAGAGTGCTAGTTATTGTATTCCTACTCCCTGAATGACACCATGCAGCGTAATTATTGTACAGTCAAGTGTTGCGCCAATGTGAAGTTCAGAAAGAAGCATTAGAAGACTGAAACGTTTAATTGTCTTTGCGAGGGCTCCTTCTTAGCTCAACCACCTGCGCTAACATTCCTGTTTCTACGTCGCAAGCGCCCAAAATCATTGGCTTACTGACATAAAAACTTAGCGCAATTAACCCTTTGTCGGTCGTCCTATATTTCTGACATGGTAATATAAAAATCGGCTGTGCTTTATTGATATAAACTAGAAAGAAATAGTATGAAACAAATTTCATCAAAATGAAGCCAGTAGTTTACTGAAAAAAAAGTGGGACATATATGTCCCACTGACTCATGAGAGTGTTTTCAAAAAGTGGGAAAACACTGTCCCACTGCCTCATGAAGGCACCATCTCGCGATTGCATCAACGGCAATTTTGGGATGAAACGGCCGAAGCAAGTGGCACAGAGTATCACTTTTAAAGTTGTGAAGAGAAAAGTTGTGCGGACCTCATTTGAGCAGGAGAACGCCGCCTGCAGTTGCGTCTCTTGAGCCTTCAAAGCGCTGTGGTATGTCCCTGTAAAGCTTACTTCACCGCATTCATCGACCATTTTTTTTTGTCCATTTGGCTGTCCTAGCTTTTGCTGTTGAAATTTTCGAGTACAGATGTTAACCCTGAACATGTGCCTACATTTCAAGAGGCATATAATATCGAGAAAAATATTTCCACGCATTATTATCCGCAATTGCGCTGCGCGATTAGCGGGATAATTTTGAAGGGGATTGTTCCGATGCAATTATTGGTCAAGTTATTTCGCAAATTTACAAAAACACGTGATGACTGGAAGCTAAGGTCGTCTCTCTCAAAAACCAGAAAAGGAGGATATTATCCAGCATTTTGATTGGTAGGTTCTATGTATCTCAGAAAGAGGAAAATTCAGAAGCGATCATAAAAAATTGACCGAAATTCAACGCTATTGTAACACTACATCCGCCATTGGAAAGCGTGGTAAAAGAATTTTTTTCGAGACTACGATGACTTAGGTAAGATATCAGTGAATTAATGTTGCGCTAATTGCAACGGGTGATGTGGGAGAATTTTTTTTCTGTAGACGGAAAAGTGGGACGTATGTGTCCCACTGCCGCACAAAGGGTTAAAGATGAAACACACAAGCAAGAAACACGAGGGACTGGCGCTACTCACAACTATTTATTTCACAACGTCGTCATGAAATATATACATAAATTTTCGACATGCCCAGATGCGTTCCATGAAGAAAAACAAGAAATGAAGATGAAAAACAGATTATCTATCTGGTATACATGTCGATGTATCTAAATTCATTCGTATGCAGAGTAATGGAAGGTTCGCTGACGCACCCCGCCCCCCCTCTTCTTAATGTGAAACCCTTCTAGCAACACGCGAGCTTGTTCATTGCGACTTTTACCAAGAATCTTTGCCTGACGAAACAGTGCCTCACAACCACAAGAAGTCACGTGATCTGGTAAGTGCGTCCGTTCCTTATTTTTTATATTCAAAGCATGCTCTTGAAAACGGTCATTTGCGCACCTTCCGGTTTGACCGATGTAGCTTTTACCACATGACAGTGGTATGTCATAAACGACGCGATCGGCGCATTTCACGTATGGCGAAAGGTGCTTTATTTTGGCATCCTCGCCTCGTTGCGTTTGCCGTAGAAATGCGAGGGCAAAGGCGGGCGAGCTCATGGGGGGCAAAAATACCACTCCAACGTCGTGCTTGTTCGCAACCTTCTTGAGGTTATGCGAAACCTGATGAATGTAAGGAACAACCACTAAAGCACGCTTCTTTCGAGTGAAGTCATCGGCTTCTCTGTTCATCCTTTGCTTGCACTTCTGCAAGAGCCTTTCAGCAACTGCAGTGATCACAGCACGTGGATAGCCTGCCACCTGCAGCTTCGATACTTGAGCATCAATGCTCTGTGGCATCTCGTGGTGGCACGATTTCTTAAGCGCGAACTCAAGGCAAAGCGATGCAATAGCTCTTTTTACTGTCTTGGAGTGAGACGAGTCAAATGGTAAAATCCCCTTCTTTGCTCGAGGGCGACACGACCAGCACACGTGTCGTCCCGAATAGTTAAAATTGATATCTAAAAACTGCAGAGCGCTCTGCATAGAAAGTTCATGTGTGAAGGACAGTCCCTTCCCATGCAGTTTAAAAGGCTCTAAAATCGTGTCCACCTGGCCCCTGCAAGTATCCCCGGCTTGAGGATTTAGCAAAACTAAAAAATCATCGACAAATCTAAAAACGCGAAAAACCTTCCCTCCCTCATTAAAAACTTGTTGGAGTGTGCGGTCCATCTGGGACAAAAAAATTGGCTTAGACTTGCGGAGGTTCTGAGGAGAAACTATAATTTGCACTTAAAGTTAGCGTAACTAACTTTCTATATATCTGACATATTATTTAGTTGCTGACAGTTGTGAAGTCCAGACAGCTGCAAGCACGTTTCTCGCAGACAATTTTTCGCTCACTTATAAAGGAGACGTTTCTGCCCCGTGAGAAGGGGAACTATTCGGTGAATCGTTTTCTCTGTTACCCACAACCAAGCCAGTAATACAGGCAAGGGAAACACGGCTGAGATTATTTGTTGTTTTTAAATATATTGCCGTAATTATGACAAAATGAAATAAATTCAAGTGCAGGAGGAGACATCCTAGGTGGCACCCGGTTTATTAGTCTAGGTTTTGCCTAGACGGCTAACTGCAGACTGTGATGAGCTCGCATGTAATACACATTCTTACAATTTACTGATAGGTGCCTCTAAAGGAAAAATACCTACAATGTGAATGAAGCAATGGACGATTTCGTGACAGTGAATGAAATGAAGCCTTCTTTCTTTGCACTTCATCCAATGCACCAAAGATTTGACCACCCTCTTATTCATGTTTCGCTAGTGCAAAAGCTTTTCTTTAAAATTTCTGTAGCGAGTGTCCAACTGGCAAGTGTCTGGCAGCGAGTAGTTTTGTTAGACTGCAGTGAATTCCGCTTTGGCATAAGTTTTCGCTAGACTAAGGCCTGAGTGGGCACGGGAACAGCATTGACAGCGTCGAGCTCAACCGACACGTTTTTGCAATGCAGGTGGTGCTATCACTCGTTCTTGCTTGGCTATCATCCGTCCCTGATCGCCACACAAGCCCAGTCCCGCCATTTCAGAGTTTCCACTTTGATTATGGCTCGTGCACCAACGCCCCCTTTCTGCACGCCATCAACTTCTTGGAATCAACTTCCGTTGTCAAACTCCCGGCAGGCTAGCCAGCACCAGCATCAGCGTCATCAGTTGTACGGACGGACTTAAACTGCCGGCTTTCCGACACTGTCTTCAGTGGCCACGGAAACAGCATTGACAGCGTCGTGCTTAACCGACACGTTTTTGCAATGCAGGTGGTGCTATCCTCGTTCTTGCTTGGCTATCATCCGTCCCTGATCGCCACACAAGCCCAGTCCCGCCATTTCAGAGTTTCCACTTTGATTATGGCTCGTGCACCAACGCCCCCCTTTCTGGACGCCATCAACTTCTTGGACTCAACTTCCGTTGTCAAACTCCCGCCAGGCTACCCAGCACCAGCATCAGCTTCATCAGTTGGACGGACGAACTTAAACTGCCGGCTTTCCGACAATGTCTTCAGTGGGCACGGAAACAGCATTGACAGCGTCGTGCTTAACCGACACGTTTTTACAATGCAGGTGCGTACACAATTCTTGCCATATTCTAAAAAATCTGACGAACTTTGCCTGATTATTTTCCCGTGCCCACGGGTGTTGTGTGAATCTCTATGTCAGTGCTACTCAATGGCTATGTTACTCCTTTGTGCCAGGCGATGTTGAACCTAACCCTGGGCCGAACACTCGTGCTGTCGCTCTGCAAGGGCTAGGAAGACCTACCCGATAATCCTGCAGACCAAATGAAGGTGATGTTTACGCTTCTTAAAGATGTTCACACCCCTTCTCTTCAGTCCTCGAAATGCCAAACTGAACTTGTATCTGATGCGAAAGCCATCAAAACACGACAAAAAATATACAGACCGAGCTTACAAATATCCGAAAGAGGCTGGATGTCCTTGAAGATAAAACCCAAACCCTGGAGCGTTTTAACACCGACTTAACACGCGTACAGGATATTGTAGACCAACTTACTGCTCACAATACCTCATTATTGCTACGTCTCGATGACTTAGAATACAGGTCCCGCCGCGATAACTTAATATTTTTTGGGCTGCCCGACTCGAAGGAAATATGGCAGCAAACAGAAACAAAACTAATCACTGCACTAAATGCCGCACTTGGCTCGGTTAGCAGCGATTGCATTCAGCGAGCCCACCGGCTCGGCACTTACACAGATGATAAGAAACGCCCTCTAAATGTCAAGTTTTGTAATTACAAAATAAAGGAAAGAATACTTGCAGCACGCGCACAGCTAAAGCCCAGCAACCCGCTTGGCTCGTAAAAACTTTTTGAGTTCACTAATTCCCAGCCAGACAAACCGCAGTTCAAAATTAACTACAAGAAATTGTTAATGAATAACAAGTGTTACATTTACCAAGCTACCTCTGACTGTGTCCAGGAAGTTCATGACCGTAGCAGACGCTCTAACAGAAAACCGGCTGCTGCGCAACACGTTCCTACATAGGGATGCGCGAGGGGTAGTGGCATATTAATGAAAACAGTGAAGCGAACTTTCTTTATACTAACATCAGAAGTATTCTTAAGAATCGTGACTCTTTAGCATCCACAACAGATACTTACTTAGCCGATATAATAGCTCTTACAAAAACGTGGCTCTCGGACTACGTACTTGACTTAGAACTTTTGGATAGTAGCAAACTGTATTTGGTATATCGCTGCGATCGGAAAGAGCGTCGTGGAGCCGGTGTACTTCTTGCTATCTCAAAAAATATCCCATCATCATGCATTCACATCACTTCCAACTTGGGTACAGTTTGGGCCGCAGTAACGCTCAACAACCAAAAAATAATCTGAGGTGTTTGCTATCGTCCACCCTCATTTATTTGATTTACATCATGCAGTTTCTACCATTACTTCAAAGTTCGATTCTACGCCCCTTTTTCTGCTAGACGACTTCAATTTTGCTAGCGTAACATGGAAAGATGGCCAACCTATCTCATCATTTTCTGATTCACAAGAATTTTGGGTTTTTAGCTCTACTTTTTCCCTGTGCCAAATGGTAACGCATGCCACAAGAATTATACCACATACTTCTAACACTCTTGATTTGACCTTAACAAATTGTCCTGAATATGCATGGGAAATTCATTACTTACCAGGTATTAGTGATCATGTGATAATTACATTTTCCCCTTCATGTTCCTGTTCAAAAACTTCCGAAAAGCAAAAAAGTCATCACAGATTACAAAAAGGCCAACTTTGAAGAAATAAATAAGGAATTGTGCGACTTTGTAAATGAATTTCTTAAGGACTTCGATAACCGCACTGTGCAGTCAAACTGGGATATGTTCTCGGCTGAGGTAGAGCGTCTAACTAACAAACACATTCCAACCCGTGCCATAACATGTAATCCACGTGCGCCCTGGTATAGCAATAGTTTAAAATGTTTGTCCAACAAAAAAAAACGTTTGTACCGTTCGCCGAAGCAAACGCCCACTGACTCTCGTTGGGAACTATATGCACTCGCATCCAGCGCCTATATAGCCGCTCTCATACACGCTAAAGAAACATTCTTGTCTACGACATTACCATCTGTGCTAATAACCAACGTCAAAATATTCTGGCGCGCCATTCATCCCCTTCCTGATAATTCCACAATCCTTAAAGATTCTTCCGGTAACCCTGTTTCAGAAAACCATTGCGCAGCTCTCCTGAACGATGTCTTCGTAAAGAACTGCTCGCGAACTACCGATATTACTCTGTCTGCACTGAAATGTTATAACTATTTACCGATGTCTCCCATAATTATCGAGGTTACTGGTGCAATTCGGCTAATAGATTCATTAAAGACGCATTCTTCTCCTGGATGTGATAATATCACTGCCAAATTCTTTAAAAACACCTCCTTGTATAGCTCTATTGTATTAACTAAAATTTTCCAACATTCACTGGACACATCTACTCTTCCACTTGCATGGAAAACAGGAAAAGTTATTCCTTTACATAAATCTGGAAGCAAAACCTCACCTACAAATTATCGTCCCATATCATTAACTAGCACCTGCTGTAAATTGCTCGAACATGTTATTTTTACTAACCTGATGAATTTCCATGAATCAAACTCGTTTTTTACTGCTTCACAACACGGATTTCGCAAAAACTTATCTTGTGAATCTCAGTTATGTCTTTCACTCATAAATTACACCAGATACTTGACCACTCATCCCTTGCTGACTGTATTTTTTTAGACTTTTCAAAAGCATTTGGTAAAGTAAGCCATAAACTTTTACTTCATGAACTAAGCATACTCAACCTTGATCACAACCTTCTCAAATGGATTTAGTCGTTCCTCGTTAATCGTTCCCAGTTCGTAACAGCTAATGATCATGACTCACCACGTAGTATCGTTCAGTCCGGAGTGCCACAAGGCTCGGTCCTGGGGCCTCTTTTATTCCTTCTCTATATTAATGACGTAACTTCAGTTCCGATCTAAATAACGTTTGCAACTGGTTTCATCTGTGGCGAATGGAGCTTAACATTAAATGAATTATGAGAAAATCAATTGAAAAATTATTTGATCATTTTTCATCATTAGCTACATGAAGAATATTGTCACGTGGTCGTGACGTCGACGAAGGCTACACTCGGCGTGTCAAAGAAGAAACTCTTTATTAGGCCGAACTTGTGGCCGGAAAACTGAAGGTCAGGCTACAGCACTACACACTGGCAGTGATAGCGGCGAACAAAGCGTCGGCCGTCGATCAAACTGTACATCGCTGGAACGCGCCGGCTTTTATAACGCACGCGTCGAACATTCTAGCCTTATCACTAGTCGTCGCGGAAGCTCTGGAATAATCTTGAGTGTTAGCGTCTTGCGTGCAATCTTAACAGAACGATCTACTACAAGCGAGAAGCTTCTGGAACAATAAGGCGCGGTCTGCGCTGATAGTCTTTGTGGGCGGAAACCGAATACAGTGAAAGAAACGCGCGTGGCAATGCCCCCCTCTGAAAAAGCATCGTCCCGATGCTTAAAACAGAACACGGGGGGGGAAATGCATGCAACAATAAATAAATCAAGAAAGCACAATAAACAATAAGCACAAGCAAGAAAGTCCAATGAAAAAAAAGTAGAGTCCTCAGGTTCACTAACGCGCGTAAAACGGCTTGAGGCGCACAACATGGACGACTTCAGGTCGCGCACGGCGCCGTTGAGAGTTCGTAATGCCGTCGGGGACAACCTCGTAGTCGAGTGTGCCGAGACGTCTAAGTACCCTGTACGGTCCGAAGTAGCGTCGCAGAAGTTTTTCACTTAGTCCGCGTCGGCGTATCGGCGTCCACACCCAAACACGATCGCCTGGCTGGTATTCCACGAAGCGTCGTCGAAGATTGTAGCGGCGGCTATCGGTCGTCTGTTGATTCTTGATCCGCAGGCGGGCGAGCTGTCGTGCTTCTTCGGCGCGCTGTAGGTAGGCGGTCACGTCGATGTTTTCCTCGTCGGTCACGTTCGGTAACATGGCGTCGAGCGTCGTTGCCGGGCTCCTTCCGTAGACCAACTTGTATGGCGTCATCTGCGTCGTTTCTTGCAAGGCCGTGTTGTATGCGAAGGTCACGTACGGAAGGATGGCGTCCCACGTCTTGTGTTCGACGTCGACGTACATGGCCAGCATGTCGGCGATGGTCTTATTGAGACGCTCGGTCAGGCCATTGGTCTGTGGGTGGTACGCGGTAGTCCGGCGGTGGCTTGTGTGGCTGTTCCTCAGGATTGCCTGAGTTAGGTCCGCCGTAAAGGCCGTACCTCTGTCGGTAATGAGGACCTCTGGGGCGCCATGACGCAGTACGATGTTCTCGACGAAGAACTTTGCTACCTCGGTGGCACTGCCCTTGGGCAGGGCCCTTGTCTCGGCGTAGCGGGTGAGGTAGTCCGTTGCCACGACGATCCATTTGTTTCCGGAATTCGACGTCGGGAACGGCCCCAGTAAGTCCATGCCGATTTGCTGGAACGGTCGGCGAGGTGGCTCGATGGGTTGCAGAAGTCCGGCTGGCCTAGTGGGTGGTGTCTTCCGTCGCTGACAATCTCGGCAAGTCTTCACGTAGTGGGTGACGTCGGCAGTGAGGCGAGGCCAGTAGTACTTTTCTTGTATCCTCGCCAGCGTGCGGGAAAATCCAAGGTGTCCAGCCGTCGGGTCGTCATGCAGAGCATCCAGAACTTCTGGACGTAACGCTGAAGGTACCACGAGGAGGGAGTCGGCCCGACGTGGCGAGAAGTTTTTCTTTAGAACAACGCCGTTCCGCAAGAAAAACGACTCCAGTCCTCGTCTGAATACCTTCGGAGCCACGGTGGCCTTGCCCTCGAGGTATTCTATAAGGCCCTTGAGTTCCGGATCGGCGCGCTGTCGTTCGGCGAAGTCATCAACGCTTAAAGTTCCCAAGAAATAGTCACCATCTTCGTCGTCCTGCGGCGGTGGATCAACGGGGGGCACGGGACAGGCAGTCGGCGTCAGAGTGCTTTCGTCCGGACTTGTAAACGACGGTGATGTCGAATTCTTGAAGTCTCAGACTCCATCGTGCGAGACGACCTGAAGGGTCCTTCAAGTTAGCTAGCCAGCACAAGGCATGGTGGTCGCTCACAACTTTGAAGGGCCTTCCATAGAGGTAGGGGCGAAACTTTGACGTAGCCCAGATAATGGCAAGGCACTCTTTTTCTGTTGTGGAATAGTTGCCTTCTGCTTTGGAGAGCGACCGGCTAGCATAACTGATAACCTTTTCTTCTCCGTTAGTCTTCTGCACAAGAACGGCGCCGAGTCCTACGCTGCTTGCGTCGGTGTGGATTTCCGTCTCGGCGTATTCGTCGAAATGCGCAAGTATCGGATGCGTCTGCAGGCGTCGTTTCAGTTCCTGAAATGCTTGAACTTGCGCCGTTTCCCACCGGAACTCGACGTCAGTCTTCGTGAGCTGCGTTAGTGGCTCGGCGATCCTTGAAAAGTCCTTGACGAAGCGTCTGTAATAGGCGCACAGGCCGAGAAATCGGCGAACCGCCTTCTTGTCGGTGGGTGGCGGGAAGGCGGTGATGGCAGCTGTTTTCTGCGGGTCTGGGCGCACTCCAGTCTTGCTGATCACGTGACCCAAAAATAGGAGCTCCTCGTACGCGAAGCGGCACTTTTCCGGTTTCAGGGTTAGTCCGGAGCTCTTGATTGCTTCAAGTACTGATTCAAGACGCTCGAGGTGTTCGTCGAAGTTCGAGGAAAACACAACGACGTCGTCCAAGTAAACGAGGCATGTTTGCCACTTCAAGCCAGCCAGTACTGTATCCATAACCCGTTGGAAAGTCGCAGGCGCCGAGCAAAGGCCGAAGGGCATGACCTTGAACTCGAACAAACCGTCCGGTGTAATGAAGGCAGTTTTTTCTCGGTCTCTCTCGTCGACTTCGATTTGCCAGTAGCCCGTCTTGAGGTCCATCGAGGAAAAGTACTTGGCGTTGTGGAGTCGATCTAGGGCGTCGTCTATTCGTGGAAGAGGATACACGTCTTTCTTTGTGATTTTGTTCAGGCGACGATAATCGACGCAGAAACGTAGGGTCCCATCTTTCTTCTTCACTAACACCACAGGCGACGCCCACGGACTCTTTGAAGGCCGGATGATGTCGTCGCGAAGCATTTCGTCGACTTGTTTCTTTATGGCCTCGCGTTCTCGCGCCGAAACTCTGTACGGGCTCTGACGAAGTGGCCTGGCACTTTCTTCGGTTATGATGCGATGTTTTGCGACTGGGGTCTGTCGAACTCTTGACGACGATGAAAAGCAGTCCTTGTATTGCAGGAGCAGGGTTTTGAGCTTTTCCTGCTTATGCGTCGGAAGGCGCGCGTTAACGTCGAAGGCTAGTTGATGATCTTCGTTCGTCGTAGTAGATTCGATAGACTCGGCGAGGGTGAAAGCGTTGCTGGCTTCCACAATTTCTTCGATATAGGCAACCGTCGTGCCTTTGCTCACGTGCTTGTATTCGTTGCTGAAATTCGTGAGCATCACTGATGTTTTGCCTCCTCGCAGCTCGGCTATTCCTCTGGCGACGCAAATCTCGCGGTTGATTAACAGGTGCTGGTCGCCTTCAACGACGCCTTGAAGGTCTATTGATTTTCGAGTGCCGACGGAAATGCTGACGCTGGAGCAGGGGGGAATGGTGACTTGGTCTTCGAGCACATTCAAGGCGTGCTTCCCTGACGGCGTGTGCGGCGGTAGTGCTTTTTCGGTGGATAGCGTTATCGACTTGGATCTCAGATCGATGACTGCTCCGTGAAGGCCTAGGAAGTCCATACCAAGGATGACATCTCTCGAGCAGCGCTGTAGGACGACGAAGCTCGCGGGATAAATCCGGTTGTTAATGGTGACTCTCGCTGTACAGATTCCTGCCGGCGTTATTAGGTGGCCTCCGGCTGTCCGGATTTCAGGGCCTTCCCAAGCAGTCCTCACTTTCTTCAACTTGGCGGCGAACGTCCCACTAATGACGGAATAGTCGGCTCCGGTGTCGACGAGAGCTGTGACATTGTGGCCGTCGATGAGAACGTCGAGGTCGCTAGTCCGTCGCCTTGCGTTGCGGTTAGGTCGCGGCGTCGGATCACGGCTATGTCGAATTGTTGCGCTGCTTCCATGCTGCGTCGTCAGGTTTTCCTCAGTCCGCAAGCTTCCGTCGGCAGCGCTCTGTCTGCTTCGCGTCGTGTTCAGCGGGTTTCGTCGCGTCGTCGTCGTCGGCGGAGGGTCTTCGTTAGTTCGTCGTACAGCAACCGCACCTCCAACGGTTGCTGCCCCTAGTTTTCCGGGTACGGGCTAGGCGACCGGCCCCGGTTTGGGCCAGTGTACTGCCGGCGGTGCGGCGACATGTAGCGGCCGGGCGATGGTGAACGCGATGACCGTCGAGGTGCCTGTTCAGTGCTGGTCAAGTAGTCGGCGATGTCGCGTGGTCGCTCGCCGTGCTGTGGGGGCGCTGCGTTGACGGCGAAGCCGCGTAGGCCCATTTGGCGGTACTGGCAGCGGCGGTATGTGTGACCGGCTTCTCCACAGTGGTAGCACAGCGGGCGGTTGTCAGGGGCCCGCCAAACGTCGGTCTTCCTCGGAGCGTAGCGCTGGCCGGTTGGCGGGCGGTATGGCGTCGATGGTGATGGCGGCGGAGTCTGGCGGCGGAACTGTTGTGGTGCAGCTTCATGACGCGGCCTTGGGGGAGCGTTGCGGCGGACTGCAGCGGCGTAGCTCATAGCTTCCGGCTGAGGCTGCGGTGCTTCGGGTATTCCGAGCGACTGTCGAACTTCCTCGCGGACAATGTCTGCGATCGAATCCACTTGAGGTTGTGGCGAAGGCATCAGCCTGCGCAGTTCCTCCCGCACGATCGCTCGTATAGTCTCGCGCAAGTCGTGCGATTGAAATGACTGAACCTCGCCGTAGTTCGTCGTCGGAATGCGGCGGTTGTACTGCCTCGTACGCATTTCGAGGGCCTTTTCAATCGTCGTGGCCTCTGAGACGAATTCCATGACCGTCGTGGGTGGGTTGCGTACAAGGCCGGCGAACAGTTCCTGCTTAACTCCCCGCATCAGGAAGCGAAGCTTCTTCTCCTCGGACATAGCGGGGTCAGCATGACGAAACAGGAGCGTCATTTCTTCTGTGTACATCCCGACGTTCTCATTTGGGAGTTGTACACGGCTCTCCAGCAAGGTTTCGGCTCTTTCCTTCCGGACGACGCTTGTGAAGGTCTCCAGAAATGCGGTACGAAAAAGGTCCCAGGTCCGGAGTGTGGCTTCTCGGTTCTCGAACCATGTCCGAGCGGAATCTTGCAGGGCAAAATAAACGTGCCGCAACTTGTCATCGTTGGTCCAGTTGTTGAAGATGGCGACGCGGTCGAACCGTTCAAGCCAGCTCTCCGGGTCTTCGAGTGGTGAACCGCGGAAAGTTGGCGGCTCCTTGGGTTGACGGAGCAGGATCGGTGCAGGCGGCACAGGGGTGGTCATCGTCTCTGCAGTAGTGGTCGTGGCCTTGGTCTTCCGAGTCTGGTCAGGTAGAAGCCCGTACTCTGGAGGTAGCCCTCGTTGCCTGCGGCTAGCTCGCTGATCGAAGCTGGCGTCGATGTCTTCTTCACGACGTGGGCTTGGCTCACGGCTGGAGGGGGGCGTTCGGTGCATGGACCAGGAAGCACCTCCACCAGACGTCACGTGGTCGTGACGTCGACGAAGGCTACACTCGGCGTGTCAAAGAAGAAACTCTTTATTAGGCCGAACTTGTGGCCGGAAAACTGAAGGTCAGGCTACAGCACTACACACTGGCAGTGATAGCGGCGAACAAAGCGTCGGCCGTCGATCAAACTGTACATCGCTGGAACGCGCCGGCTTTTATAACGCACGCGTCGAACATTCTAGCCTTATCACTAGTCGTCGCGGAAGCTCTGGAATAATCTTGAGTGTTAGCGTCTTGCGTGCAATCTTAACAGAACGATCTACTACAAGCGAGAAGCTTCTGGAACAATAAGGCGGGGTCTGCGCCGAGTACTGCTGATAGTCTTTGTGGGCGGAAACCGAATACAGTGAAAGAAACGCGCGTGGCAATATTATGTACAACAATTTTCAGATTTATTGTGACTGTATTGAGGAAGATAAAGGTTTGTGCCAAATATGGCACACTATGCAAGTGGGCGAGCAAACTTGCTGCCATGGCTGAGAAACAAAATCTCGCTGATTGCTGTCTTTTTAGCTTGATTTGTGGAATAAAGCAAAGCAATTGCTTTCTGTGTTCAGGCATAATTGAACATTTTGGTTAGTGCATCTGACTGCCGACATCTACGTGCAAGATGGCCGCTTACACGTTTGGCTCTTCGCATGGTGCCGCCTTGCTGTACTTTCCTGCCCGAATTTCTAACCGCTGACTTGTGGTTGTTAGCGTCAGTTTCCGACAAATCGTAAAAGCTAAATATCGCCGTGCACTGGTTAGACTTCACATAATTTTTTCGTGCACCCACGACAATAATGTAAAAAATTGCCAGGTACTGCTGCTGACACTCGATATTATCCTGAAGCATATCAAAACCTACCGCCACAACTGAAATCTGGCAAAAACGAGCTGTGCTGCATGATCTCAGAGGATTTCTTTTGTTTGTATTTGCGCTGTGCAACAAAACATAGATGGCATCATATTGCACATTTCCTCACTCACATGCATAGTGTGCCAAATATGGCACATACCGATCTCCGACTATATACAGTAGTAGAAAACGGAATTGAGAAGAGCCTTAATGAGCATGAATTTTGAAAGGCACGAGATATGCCAAAACAATTTTTTTTCTTGCTTCTGCAAGGAGAAAATGTTTCCAAGAAAAATATAGCAGTCACTGTTGTTCATGATCCGAGCTTGCACGTGCACCGTGAAATCTATTTCATGTCTAGATTTCATACTGCTCTAGGGATGGCAGCGCTTTTTTTTAATTTAGTGCACGTAACTATAAGGATTACTCTAACTGTGTCACATTCTCCACTGGTCCTCTTGCGCCCGCTTTAAAAAATGTTAATCGGTATGTGCGAAATATGGGACGCCATGCAATAGAGGGTTAACAAATGTAAATTTATGAGAATATCTAGATCTAATAGCCTCCTGCACGTATACCACCTTAATAAAATTTCATTAGAAACTACAAATTCATATAAATACTTGGGGGGTGCATATAACATCTAACTTAACATGGAACAAAGATATTGAAAACATAACTAATCAAGCCAACCGTTTGTTGGGTTATTTGCGCCGTGGCTTTTCTCGCGCTCCATCATCATTAAAGTTACTACTTTATAAAACATTGACAAGGTCAAAACTAGAGTACGCTTCAACTATATGGGACCCCTATCATGACAACCTTACTCAATCCATTGAACTAATCCAAAATAACTCTTGTCGATTTATTCTATGGGACTACAACCGAACATCGAGCGCATCTTTAATAAAATCACGTCTGCATCTCAAATCACTAGCCTCACGCCGTAAAATTTTTCGTTTATCATTTTTTTCATAAACTCTATCACCATCCCACTTTACACCCGGAATTCATGTCACGACCATATTACTTATCTCACCGCATTGATCATCAGCACAATGTTAGAATTTGTGCGTGTAACACCACATGTTTTTCAAAATCATTCATACCTCGTACGTCACGTGATTGGAACGACCTTCCGGCTGATATTGTGTGCATTGTTAACAACCAGAACTTTCGTAAAGCATTAGACAACATTGTACAGTAACAAGCACTTGTATGAACTAATATCACCTTTCGAATTTTATGGCGTGCTATTAAGGCTGTACCTGTCAATCTCACCATCCCGTTGTAAATGAACCTGCAGTTTTGTTCCATCTCTGTATTTCAGATACCCGGTAATATTGTATAAGCAAAAGTTCACGCATTTTATCTTTATTTTATGTTCTCGTTGTGCGCGATATTTGTCATACTCAGCTAACATTGTATGACTAGCAATCTTTGTACTAATCATGAACCTTTGTTATTCATCGCTGCTTTTCATATGTTTCCCCTGTAACCCACTGCCATCAGTAATACCGCAAGGGCCTGCGGGTAAATAAATAAATAAATAAATAAATAAATAAATAAATAAATAAGTATGCACTCGGCTACTAACTCTATCCCATAAGAAAAACAAAAGAGAAACGATGGTTGAACAAACTTTGCAGCGCTTCTGCTGTAAATATCCACGACACATTGCACCCGTGGTTGCAGAGCAGCAGTAACACGTCAATTATAATCAAGGCAAGTGCTATTTGAATGCTGGTTCTTTACAGAAAAAGGTACTGAGAAGAAGCTATGGCCTATTGGTTCTAACTCGTCAAAGAGTCATTCGCCACATGCAAAGCGAACTTTGAGAAATATTCAAAATACCTCAGGATCATTTTTAGCGTGGCCTTTTAGTTAACAACCATCTTTGCTCAAAACTTTTCCCGTGTCTATAATATAAAGTGAATATACACCGGCAGTGACCATCCGCTGACCGCAACACTACCACGTAGCGTACGGAACCACGTGCCACTCTTGTGACACTTGTATAGCTGAAGTGGACGTGGCCCACTTGCTGTGATCGCGTCCGGGAATAGAGCAAACACTCATTCGCCACATCAGAGTAACCGGTCTCTGTCCCAGTCATCCTCCAGACTTAAAAAAGGTGGATACACAGATCAATCAACCGATCGTTGGGTGACTTTGTACTCGAATTCAACTTGTTTGTTTAGTGTGTGACGAGCCTCTCGCGATGTCATGTAAATATGTTACTAATAAGGACATTTTCGAATAAAAAAAATTATATTGCGGACATTGCAATCGATTTACCATGGATAAGAACTTAGAATGATGGGCGATGATTTGTGTAAGCGAGAAATATCACTTCTGCACGTTCGCACCCTGCTATATGTAATGCTCGTATGCATCTCATAGTTAGTTATCACACTTTTGTTTAAGCTGACATCCCAAGCAGCACTGAGTAGCATCAAAAAGTAGAAGGCACCGGAACATTTCTTTTATGCCTCAAGTGCCCACCACATTTAATTAGCGTAGAATGGCTCCCTATAGTAAATGGTATGTGGTCGAGAGACCCAAACGGGCAGTAACACTTCAAATTTTTCAAAGGAGATGTTGCAACACATGCACTATGTTACACTGTTGCCCAACCCTAATGGAAAGTCTCTAAATGGGGGCCTTTGAGGGACTGCTAATAAATAAAACTGTGGTGCTCCGTTCCTCTATCTTGCAATAAAAGAAATTATCCGTTGTTCCACATTAAAAAAAAATAGAAATACTGGTGTCCATACAGATGCTCGTATTCGCTTATTCAACTTCACAAATCCAAAATTCAAAACACGTGTAATAAGAGTTCCAACTGTCTTTCAGTGCACTTAAATTTACTGGGAGGCACTAGAAATGCTGTTCCTCTTATTTTTCGTGTCCGACACTGCAACAAACAAATGCTGTACTCCTTACTGCATATATGTGTGGTTATTAAGGAATGGTCATGACTCGCGGTGTGCCGGCACATCGATATATAGATCAGGATGAGGAGTATAACCACGTTTTACACTCGCACGCCTGAAGACTATATGGGCATTCCACTGTCTGAGAGAGAGGTAGAGTGTAAAGCATTTTCACTCTCTCCCTTCATACACAGTGAACAATGCATTTCACTCTATCCGATGCTTTGCGACAGTAGAAAAACGCTCTGAAGAGTAACTCGGCTTTTATACTCCTGCGATGCCCTCAGAAGTATTTAATAATTATATCTTGGTTCTGGCATCCTCTGGACACCGGGACACGAGTCTCTCGCGGGGAATCAGGCGGCGCACGCCGCGGCTCGAGATCATGTACGCCGAGCCATCTCCGACACGCAGAGAAGACGTACCGACGGCTGTCACGACGAGGGTGAACGTACACCGAAGAAGTATTCAGACATTTTGGCGCATTATAGGAAACAGAGGAAGCGGTACCCGCCGGCACACAAGAGTCTGAGTAGGGAGCAAGCGGTAACCTGGAGAAGACTCCAGGCCGGAACTTACCCGCATGGAACATTGATGCACGCAATGGATAAACCCCAGAGTTCAGTTTTTTTATGCGCATCAAATCATAAACAACAAAAATCAAGGTTTCTGACCGGGCTAGTTGGTGAAGATCCATAATGGCTTACAGTGCACACTGACACAAGGACGAAGTAGACACACGAAGACAAGCGCTTGTCTTCGTGTGTCTACTTCGTACTTGTGTCAGTGTGCGCTGTAAGCCATTATAAAAGCAAAGCATTGCTGCTTAAGACATGTGCCTCTTAACCCTGCTGTGGGATAGCGCTGATCTGTTTCTCTGAGAAGCTGACGCATGCGCAAATAGAAGTGGTGTGATGGAACAATTTGCCGAGGGCCTCATGCTCCCAACAATAGATAGGCACAGTACACATGGATTGAAACGCGAAATTGTAGGGCAAATTAATGCAAGTACTTATGTTTCCAGCGTCTTCACTTCGTGCCATATCAGCCTATTTTTGCCTCGGACAATTCCATCAAAGGCAACTATATTAACCCGATGGCGTTAAAGAGCTCGTTTCGCAGAAATTCCGGCGTCGGTGTTGGTGTTGGCGTCGTCGGTT
>JALIZH010007352.1:0-24680 GCA_030522465.1 Rhipicephalus appendiculatus
ATACACTCTTTGCCCAGATTGCTGTGTTAGAGCTGTGCACGGGCCCAATTTTTGAGCCCGAACCCGGCCCGGGCCCGCTGACTTCGTCGAAGGCCCGCCCGAGCCCGACCCTAAAGTGCTGCGAGCCCGCCCGGCCCGGCCCGACGTACAAAAACAAAAGCCCGGGCCCGGCCCGGTACGGCCTGACATTATGGTTTTCTGCGGATACAAGATGTCGTTTTCTGATAATGTGACATTTTATTCAACGTATCAAAGTGAAAGATAAGCGAACGACACATGAGAGTCACTATATGCAACGATTACAAGTTGTCGTGTAAAAATAGGCTGTCCAGTGATTCGGGCTTCAGTGAAGTGCGCTCCTGCGTCACCTATAACGCCCAACTGAAGGTCCGCTCGCTGCTCGTACTGGTAGCCGCATTTGCCAATATCTTTTTCGCTAGCATAGTAAGCTTGCAATATTTAGACTGTTTGTTCTTCCGGAAGTTTAGTCCCTCAGATGTGGAGAGAGGATTATTCCGTGTATAGATAATCACACAGCTTATCTTGTGTGACTTCACCCACGCTCCTTGCGTTGAAAGTGGCTAAAGGAAAGGAGAACCAAGAAAGGGGGGTGGGGGGGCGGTCGCGGAGATGGCGCTACGCGGTGGAAAACAGTTCCTGCACAACGTCTATATTTTGAGCCTGATTCTGGCTTTGCATCTGGCACGGCCCGCCCAACAAAGAACAATGTAGCCCGAGCCCGGCCCGGGCCCGAAATGAGAAAACGTCGGCCCGCCCGAACCCGGCCCGCGGGCCGGGCCGGGCTCGGGCTTTCGGGCTACCCGAGGCCCGTGCACACCTCTAAGCTGTGTAGCGTAGGAGTCGCTCCGTCTGTCGGCGGCTGTGCAATACATCAATATAAATCGGCTCAACACCATGTTTTTTTTTTCTTCTATAATTTTAAGTTCTTGCGTCACCCATGTTAACGCTAATGCCACAGCCGACCTTCACTTTTCGCGTTTCATGAGGCGCCTAAGGCTTTCGCCCTAATAAATATTCAATGTCTTTTTTCGGAACTTGCGCTTGAGTGGTAGGCCAGAATGTAGATTGGCCAACATAAGCCTGTTGAATGTTGCTCAAAAACAATAAAAACAAACACACTTCAGAAAACATGGTTCGCCCAGAAACAGAAGGTTAAGAAACAGAAGGTTAAAATACAGAAGGTGGAGACCACCACTTCCGCCACTGTTTCGTTTATTCAGCAGAAACAGTGTAAGCGGTATGGCAACAAAGAGCGTTAAACGAAAAGTCAGAGAGGCGGAGAGGATTAACTAGATGGCAGCGATGGAGTAACTGCCAAAAGGGCAAAAACGAAATAAGGAGGGAGCCATTTTATGACAATTAAAGGGGAAGCGGTTTACTGTTTGAAGCGGAGATCGGATTGCCTTGGAACGCGTACTTATGAAGCGAGATTTAGTAAAAAAGAGGAACAGTGCATATGCTGTGGGCTAGACAAGGAAACGATGGAGCATTTTCTGATTGAATGTGGAGATATACATCCAAGTGTATGCTTATGCACGAGCCTACATTAAGCCTTCGGTTTCAGGGACGACAATGGAAAGCTGAACACGCGCGCGATAGAAATAAGTAAGAGACGGTTAGGGTATTGGTGGCAGAAAACTAGAGAGAAGGGACAAAAATAAATAGTGGGAAAAATAAGGACATTCTGCCGTAAAGGGCAGAGAACTGAGCTATGAATTTGCGTTTTTTTTCTGCATTAGTAAGATGACTTAATTGACAATTAAGGCACTAGGCCAAGTTAAAAAAAAAGACGAAGAAGATCTGTTTTTCTTTATTTGACGAGGCTTCCCCTGCTGGCACCGGGAGTGGGCGGAGCCCTCATCAACCTACCCATGCTCTAGTTCACAGTTCATTACTTGAGCTTCAAAAAAATTAGGCAGATCCCAAGTACCATGGGAATCGATGTTATGCGAATCATGCAGAGGTAAGATGACTCGGTTGTAACATTTTTACTGAGCGAAACGTTATGAAATTACGCTAAATATATGTGCAAATGTTGCACGCAGAGACATAAGTTGAACAGTCGCGTATGTTTTCTTTTTTGGTTGCAGTTGTTTACAGTTGGGTAATGCCAACAGAAACATGGGTATTACCAAAACGAAAAGCCGTAAGCTAAATAGCAGAGCTTGTGCTTGCGAAGATGGTAGCCCTGGATAGTGCTACGTTTATACCAACTAGAGTGGATGGCGCTTAAGTACACAACTGACGTTAACCGGACATGACTGCTTCATCGTAGGAGTACATATATAATGTTTTTTTAAAATTAGATAGCCAGCAGTGCAACCACAATTCGCGTTTCACCAATATTACCCCTGCACAGGGTCTTTTTCCAAAGCAGTTCCGTGACCTGACGTGGCTCTGTGGTAGAATACTTGATTGCCACGCAGGATGCTTGGGTTCGATCCCTGCTGGGACTTTGATTTCTATTCTTTGCATTCGTCGGGTCAACGCCACCGATTCTTAACGCTGTCGCCTTTCAATTACCAGTGTGAACGCCACCGATGTCAGTTTCTCTTAAGACTCTCGCATTTAAATTATCAGTGTCTGTTCTCGCCGTTCCTGGGTAGATATAAATTGTCAAACTCTTGTGGGGCATACTCGCATGCCGGGGCCCGTGGCATACGGGTATGAGCCACACGTGTCTGGAGAAATGAGTTTGACGACGTACGCGACGGGATTTTCACATTAGTGAAGTCACAACAAGCCAGACATATTCGTCAAATCCTCTTATACCCTGCCATACTAACTTTGCTCGACCTGAAGTTAAGGAGGCGATCACGAGAGCATCCAGACGTAGGCGGCGAGATAGATAGATAGATAGATAGATAGATAGATAGATAGATAGATAGATAGATAGATAGATAGATAGATAGATAGATAGATAGATAGATAGATAGGAACGCTAAGAGTGCTTGCAGTACGCAAAGAAATGCTTCGCATGTAAAATGGCTTTAATGCCGGCGTTCTGCTGACCCTCGAGACCCATTTTTGCCGTCGCCGTCGCATTGACATTTAAGGGCGACAACATCGCCCCGCGCGTCGCATGTTTTGTGTGCGACTGCAAGTGCTAAGGGCAGCTGATAATGAAGGCTGAAGCGGAGCGGAAATGCACTGACCGTCTTCCTTCGCGTGGAAGTCATGTGTGGGGGCATAGAGTTTCCTACAATATTTACTAGAGGGAACTCTGGCGCTGCGTTCGTTCAGCCACCATGGGAATGATAGGTAGTACAAGGATTTGCCTAGTCTTCGTGCTTGCTTGCTTCGAACGCACTTGTAGATTTGTTTATTGGTGTGTTTTAGCTTTCTTTAGGATAAATGAATGGACCGTTGTGAACTTTGTGAGCCGATTTGAACTGGTGAGCCTGAAAAGGTTATAGTGGTGAAGTGAAAAAAAAATGTTATAGTGGCTTTTGAAGCGTGTCTGTGTGGTAGAACACCTGCTTATCTCGCAGACGGCCTGGGTTCGATCCTCATTCGGACCTGGAAATTTTCGTTATTTATTTTATTTGCATCTTTCTCGATTTTTTGGTCACGGACAAGATGATGATTTCTCGCTCACAACCAACGACGCCGCCACCGACGCCGACAGTGACACCGACAGCGACACCGACGCCGACACCGATGCTGACGCCGGAATTTCTTCGAAACGAGCTCGTTAACGCTATCGCGTTAAAACACGAGAAACACACGACGAAGCCCTTTACTTAGTATTTTTTCTCGTGTTCGTCGTTTTATTCCTTGCGACTATGTCCCAACCACTTAAGCTCCCGCCTGTCGGCCGTTTGCTAGTGCACTGCTCAGCACTCCTGAGTCGCTTCATTCGCTGACACGGCGACCTTCGAACACTTTCGCCCAGTGTGCTCGTGCAAAACAAAGCGTACAGCAAGAAACCAACACCTAAAAGGAAAAGCAGTAGAACTAAACAATTACTTCCTCGTCGCGAGCCACCGTTCCTCGACGTCGGCAGCGAACACACTCTATGAAGCACAACTAAAGAAAAACAAATTCAAGGCTCTAAGTGCTCTCAGGTAAACTGCGTCGTGACGTCTGTCGTCGTGCTTGTTGACAGCCGTTTTCGTCACGCGCCCTTAAGTCTACGAAGCCGGGGTACTCGCTGTGTCAGGCGCTGAACCCTGTTTTTCCACAGCGTATATTTTGTTTTTTTGTTTTTTTTTTTAGTTTTGTTCAGCTCGCTCCTCACCCCCCGTGAAGCCCATCAAGTGTAGTAAACACGGGGCGTTAGCGGACAGCGGTCGTGTAGGCTCCACCTCCACGTCACTCGTTAATTCCTCAAGGCACCGAGACGTCCTTGTCCTGAGTGGTTACACGACGAGAAGTTGGCCTTAAGCGTCACGCCCGCGTATCGCGTGAGCGGTCCAACTATACCTATACTAACCACATATCAGCATGCAAGGACGAAGCAATGCCAAGCGATAAGAAGTACAAGGAAATACGATTAGGAGTCCACTCTTTGCAAGTTACAGCCATGTAAGTAGAAGTCCACGCTGCGAAAGAGGTTGTCTTGCGAAGCTACGGCATCTGCAGATGCGATATATACCAACGCTAGTAGCACTGAACGATCGAGCAATGCACTACTACACGAACTGACTGAGAGCAAGGCAGAAGCAATGTACCAAAACGATGGTCTTTCGCAGTCGTAACTGTGTTGCCTTACGATAACGCCCAAATAAAATTAATTGCAATTGCCCATGTAGCCGCAAATGATCTTATTGCATATGTAATGCCGATGTATATTAAAAGGCTCAATCGGCCAGCAGGCAACATTGCCTTCCTCCTGCTCCTGCCGTTTTGTTGTTGCTGGGGTGCCCTTTTTTATACATTACTAAGTCTACATAAATACTAATGTTGCGCAATTGCTGGTAAATACGCGGAAGTATTTCTTTGTGTGACTTCACCTAACCATTACAGGATGATTAATTGCGCCTGTAGAGCGTTCGAAGAAACCTCATTATATGTCTCGGCCCAAACTGTGAAAGCGCTCTTTTGTTGCCGCAAGTTCAGTGATAGAGAGATCCATTTCTCATAAGATATCCATTTCCCATTTCCGATGTCGCTTGAGTGTATATTCGCCGTCATTTTCTCGATCATACTATAAAAAATTTCACACGACAACAACCCCTCGCGTACTACGTGTCGCGGTACGCGAGAACATTACTTTTTGTCCTTGCTGGGGTCAAGGGAGGCGGGCGCCGGGAGACTAGCCCCTACCGGAGCCTCCTCAGGCGGCGGCCACACCTTCGGTCTTGGCGGCGTCTTCGGCCAACCGAACTGCCCAGGGTTGGTCATCCGGGCACGGGCTGAGCAGCATAACCTCCCACTGCTCTAACCTGGTTACCCTAAATGTAGGATTGGCGCTGTGTTTGATGGTGTGTGTCGCTGTGGAACATGCCCAGATAATGTGGTCGAGGTGGGCGCGAGCCACCCCGCAAGCTTTGCACTGGGGTGTATAAACGTCTAGATACATGCGACTATAGAGAGTGGGTGTGGGGAATGTTCGTGTTTGCAATAATCGCCATGTTGTCGACTGGCGCTTATTCAGCGACTTGTCCTTATACAATGCAACAAAAACTTTAGTCGTGAGTAAGCGGTAACGTTCTGGCCATCCTTGTCCCTGTAGTGCTTTAGCGCTGAATTTTTTGTTTTTTTTTTGTTTTTGAAGCATGGACCGTTGCAAACTAGTTTTCGATTCCGCTTTCTTCATTTTCTTGGATAAAGGCTGTTTGTAGCTAGCTCTCTTCGTGCCCTGGTTTCATCTCGCGCTTCGACGCTATGCATCATTCTCCTATGTGATGTATCGATCGAGGGTTCCGCGATCAGCTCCGTCAGCGCAGCGCAGCAACGGCGAGCTGCCGGTGCGGATCCCGGAGGCTACGAACCTACCAATTCGATTCGCTGCGGTAGTAGACCTTAATAATTCCCGCTAGACTTCACAGTCTTGATAGCAAGATGCATACACGCTTTTTCTTCGAAAATATGTGCGTTTAAGTGTGTTTTCATCAGGATATGAAGAACTGGATCCGTTTAGTCACATTTTATTTCTACACACAAGATAAATTCTTTCATTTCATCATTCCCCAATTAGAAATTTCCACCATGCATCATCATATGACACGCAGGTATGATGGAATGCTTTCCATCATTTTGGTGGATATTCTAGAGGACATGGTGGAGACAAGGTGGGTATTGCTGCGTGTCTCAGTGAATGCACAATTTATCCGACTTAAGCCGTACCCATCCAACCTGAGTAAATGGGAAACCTATGCGTCTCTGTGGAGTTGAGTGCTCCGAACGGGGACCGAAAGAGAACAGCAGTTCGCAGCAAACAGCTGAGTCATTATTCATTGTACATTGCTTATTGTACATATTTGGGGTACTACGTAAGGGGTGGGGGGCATATTTATGAATAACCTTGCGGTCCTGACACACTGCAGCACAAAAACCCTCGGACGGAACACAAACGAAGACGACGAGCGCTAAACATGCAACAGCTTTTTATTAGGGGTGTGCGAATAGTGAAATTTCATCTCGAATCGAATTCGAATCGAATAGTGCCGAATAGTGGCCAAAAATGTCGAATATCGAAGCGAATATCGAATGCTAAAGATTTTGTTGAAAGTTGAAGGAAAGAACAAATAAATGCAATCTGCTCATGTCCTCGAGCACATAACGCGGTGAGTGCCTTTCACCGAAAGTCTACAAGTTGTCATGCAGAAACACAAGCTGTTCAGCATGACCTGGCTGCAGACTTTCTAGCCGTGATGTTACGGTTTCCTGCAGTTGAACACATGTGCTCACTGGGCGCCTCAATAGGATGGATGGGAAGGTATCGCAAATAAATTTTGATGATACCTGGATAAAGTGCAGCTGTATGCGCTTTCGACTATTTCAAAGGATCATCGTTTCTTGGGGTCAGGAGCTCATTAAAATTTTTTGAACCATTTGACTATATGGTCTGAGCTCAATGCTGGTTATTTTTTGACGATAGCGGTTCGACAGTCTTCCAGACTGTTCTCTGGCCTTTTCTACAAGAGCCATGACTAGCAGAAATGGCATAGTTTCTTTTAAAATAAACATGCACTCACTTTTGAACCAGTATACCAGTGAAAGTTTTAACGGAAGGCCTTCTGTAACGACGTTAGCGTTAGTTTTGGCCACTCCGCCCCTAACCAAGTTCTACAATTGGCCCTTGCGCACTTTCGATATTCGTCTAGTCGAATTATTCGAAACTCCGAATACTAGCTATACGAAAGTCGAATCGAATTATTCGATTAAGTATTATTCGATTCGAATTCGAAACTCGAATATTCGCACACCCCTACTTTTTATTGAAAAAGAAATTACAACACATCTATGCCGTCCGTCACAGACGTCATCAACAACACATGTGTATAAGTACGTCATCTCTATAAGTTGGATGGATGGCGCGCTTACAAACCACTCCCCCAGATAGGAAATGCGTTCCGCTTCCACGATTTCTCGAGTGATGCGCGCGTTTTGCTCTTAATAATTACAGACCTTTTGTTTAGGTCGGGTGAGCAATCCTGACAGGTTAAATGGTAAAATAAATAAATAAATAAATAAATAAATAAATAAATAAATAAATAAATAAATAAATAAATACTGTATACATGCTTCAAGTCAGAAAACAAAAAATGAAGACAGTACAACTGGTAATAAAAAAGAGTGGTGCAACTCGTAGACATGAAGTAGCGGTAGATTAATGGTTTAAAAAAACAGCAGAGTAGGTTTCTAACTTCTTCGGAGGAGAACACAGCGTCACCCAGCAGTCTTCCACCATGTTCACTATAATACAACCATTTTCACGGAAGACAATCTATCATTATGGTACATTATGGTAATGTACGATGAACGAATGCTCAATAGGGTTCTGCCTAATCAACAGCGCTGAGAAGCCAGAAAACCAGCTTCGCGCAACGAACACCGCGTGGTCGTCGTTCCCACAGTAAGTGTTTTCCAGTACATAAACTTTAAATAGCAGCGTTCTAAGGACTCGCTGTGGTACGCCCGACCAACCGGAAAATTATTTTTAGCCGGGAAACAAAGCTCTCTTGTCCAGTTCTTTCCCTTTCGATCATTGCGTACAACTACCTGGAAATCGAATGTTTGCGTTCAGCGTAGGACTGAGTGAGTGAAAACTTTATTGAAGATGTTCGGCGATATTCGGCCCGGCGGAGCCCGAAATTATTGTTCTCTCTGTCAACACGCCAAAGGCACCACACATGTCTGAAATTTCATTCAGCAATCACTAAAAAAAAAACAATAAAAAAACAATAGTAATCGATAAATAAAAAATAACGAAACGGTAAGTTGCAATGGCGGAACGTAATTTAGTCGTTAATCGTTCATGGCCCCTGTAAAAATATTTCGTTTCTTAACAATTTTTTAACATTTACATTAACATAAACCAGAATTATTATCGTTACAACACCACAATTATTATTGATGAAAATATTTCATTTGAGTGGAAATCTTTTTCGCGGCATTGTTGGCTGTTTTAATGTTCACGTACTGCAGACGCCGTCGTTACACAAATTAATAAAAACTACATGCATCTCCTTGTTTTTATTTTGAAATGTACAGCTCCTCCTCAGAAATACGTGCAGGATGTTTGCGGGGAAGGGGGGGGGGGGGGGATGCATGTTGTGTTGGGCTTTCGCTTTGTGCCAGTCTACCACGCAATGCTCATTATAGATCGTTTTATCAGAGAATCTCGAAAAAATATTTTTTTTTTATTTATTGTCTACAAGTGTATGAGATGTTGGCGTCATGATATACTATTTTATCCTCAGGCACCAAAAACACTTAACACTGATACAGCTGCTGACATAATGGCTTCAACTTTACCGCAAAATATATGCCGGCACATAGTTGTAGGACATACCGATTTAGTGAGCAATCGGTAGATCTGTCTATAATCAGGTATAAACAGTACGAAAACAAGAAAAGAACTACGGAGAGCTTGAGATCAACTTAGCACTTCTCTGTTCGTTTAATGTGGAACGAAGCTTCGGTATATGTATTATAGCACGCCCCCCACCCACCACTTTCTCTGTAATTCATATTATAATGCATCTGGCAATCGGCCTCAAAGCCGCAGCCTCCCGCTAAAAAGCGGAGGGCTACAGATAGTACCGCAGCACACTTCCGGGGTGCACAGTTTACGATAGAAGGGACTCCAAAAAATAAAAAAAAAAGCTATGACAGCTCTACCGCAGTGGTTCCAAGCCTGAAGGAAGAGTGGAGCTGGGTGGCCTTCCTTGTTTCTCTTTATTTATTTATTTATTTATTTATTTATTTATTTATTTATTTATTTATTTATTTATTTATTTATTATTTTATTTATTTCCTTTGTTCTTGTCTTTGTTTCCCTTTATCTCTGTTTTTGTATTTGTTTCTTTATATTTCTTTCTTCATCAATCATGTATTTCTTACTCCTCGCTATTTCTGTCTTTTTTTTTCTTCTTTTGCTTTCTTTCTTTCTCTTTCTCTCTCTATTTATTGCTTCTTCTTTCTTTCCATATTTTTCTCTCTTTTTTCTCTGTACGTTTTTCTGTATGTTTATCTTTTTATGTCTTTAGTCCCTTTATGTCTCTCTATTTTACTCTTATTATTTTTTATCGCTTTTTCTCTCTTTCTCTCTCTATCTATTTTTATCTGTTTTTTCTATCTCTTTCTTTCTCTCTCATTTTGACGCGTTCGTTTTCGTTTGGCACTCGCACCTGCTGTACACGGTAGTGGGGCTGGCCCAATTGTGGCGCATACCCACCCGAGGAGCCTTGTACGTCTGCTTAAAGTTACGTGCGGTTTTAACCTCTAAGGGTAGAATATTCCAGATTTTTGTTCCACTGAATTCAATCACTCTTTCACCGTATACGTTATAACATTTTGGTAAATTCAGATTGCCTTAGGGCATGTCTTGTACTGCGCGTCGGAAAACAAAACACGTTACGAGGAACAGGAAAGTTAGTGCACATAATGCTATTAACTGAAATTGAAATCTTATGATTACACAGAGCCTTAAGCGATAACTCTTGCTGTGTCTGGAAAATGTCGTGAATGATACCATTGCTACTGTTAGGATTAATTATTTTCAGCGCCCTTTTCCGTAATTTTTGTAATGGTTGTAGGTATGTCTGTCGCTTTAGGTAGCTATTGCGTATCCCCCCCCCCCCCCCCCCCCCCATTAAACTATTGTCATGATATGAGCAGATGTTGTCATACCAAAGGACAACCAGGAGATCTACAAAGAAGCGGGCAATTAAAGGCGGCAAGTACTCCCTTACCTAGTCGTTTCGTCTACGAATCTTTGCTCTGCAAAGCCAGCCTCGGCGTTCAAATAAACGCAGACGTCACGTTTTCAGAAGCCAGACCTTTTTTGACAACTATGCATATTGAAAACAACAGAGAAAGGGTAAAAGCAAAAAGCAAAAGAAGAAGACGAAGAAAAGAAAGGTTTTATCACGCCGGAGAGTGCATGTCTGCGAAACTTTAGAAATGCTTCGGCGCCTGTTTCGAGTCTGTAGAGCAGGTGCGAATAAGAAAGGTCCTTTGGAGTCCTTGTCGCTTTGTTTGTAGTTCAACAACAGCTACGCAGCTCCCGCCACGCACCCGTAGCGTACACTTTACCAAACGAAGAAAGCAGTCGTTAAGTAAGACTCGGAGCAGCTGCAACAGAGCTAAGAAGTCAGGTCGGTTAAGGTCACGTCACGAAATCTGAAGAAATCAAAAAAGAAAAACTGCATGCGCTCGCTATTCTTGCGACAGGCAAAGAATCGAAGGACCAATTGCGTGGAAACTCATACGGTGATACTTCGCCCCGCCTAATGGGGAACCTAGCGCACGCCTACGTCACTTTTCTTAATTTGCTAAAGGGCAGAGGTTAGAGAACAGAACGCGTTGAGAAGGACGCAAGTATGAAAAAATTGGGGCACCTTTAAGCTTCGCCTTTAAGAGATGAACGCGATAGCGATATCCTGTCCCTAGAGCGTACTTCAGTCACTTAGTGCATACTGTGTAATAAGTAGCATGCTTTAAAGCACGACCAATTAAGAGCGGGAAATGTTTTCGAACTTGCTATGCACCCACTAAGTGGTCTTAAGGGAATACGCGCAGTAACGTGTGTGCCTTTCATTATGGGTGGCCGGCTTTGAACCACGATTTCATTATGATATTCACATGTTCTCAACGCCCGTTGGCAATGTACGCTTGTACCACGCAATATTACTGCGATATTACATGTAGTATTGTGACGCCTGTACACAGGACGCGTGTTTGTAAAGCATGAAAGTAATTTTTACTGCATTTCCAAGCAGAGGAAGTTATTTTCAATGTAATCCCAAGCAGAAGCGTGGCTGTATGGTAGAACACCTGCTTGCCACGCGGACAGCCTGGGTTCAATGCTCACTCGGACCCGGAAATTTTTGTTATTTATTTTATTTGCATCTTTCTCAATTTTTCGGTCACGAACAAGATGATGATTGTTCGCTCACAACTGACGACGCCGATGTCGACGCCGGAATTTCTGCAAAACGAGCTCTTTAACATCTTTAAAATACTGCGCTACAGTTACTGGGACATAAAAAGTTAGAAAGGACACACGTTACGAAGTGGACACGACAGTATCCACCGAAGTGGTAATGTGAGTCCTTTATAACTTTTTATCTCCCAGTAACTGTAGCGCAGTATTTTAAACATGCAAAACCTACTAGCCCAATACCTAACTTGGCTGAGCTCTTTAACGTTATTTCGTTAGTAGCATCACATTGAATTCACTTCGTCAGCGACCCCCCACTCGACCCGTGCCTCATATCAGCCGCTCCCGCCCCCAACGAAAAAAGTAAACTTTGTTTGTCGCTATTGCGGTGGTATCGTCTCTAACGTGGAAAAAGCTTACACAAAAAAAAACTTCCCCATCTCCCGCTAAAGGGAACCATGTGTGGATGCGAAGCAGCGGGGAGATTGTTAGCTTGAGCGGGAGAAACATCGACGCTCTCGTTTCACGCCAGCGGCCCGGGCACTCATCGCGGTGGTGCATAGGAGAGAGAATGAGGCGCGCGCGCTCCGTCATTTTCATACCGCGGAACTACCGTGGCGCCTCCAGCGGAGTATGCAGCTGGCACACCACCTGTCGTGCGCACCGCTCCGTAGAGGATTCCTAGAGGAGAGGACGGGGGGGACCGTAGGAGAGGAGAGAGAGGGGGGAGGGGACGCGCATGCGCTGTGGGACGCGGGAGCCGCTCCGTAGAGTAGAGGATTCCTAGAGGAGAGAGGGGGAGAGGACGCACATGCGCTGTGGGACGCGGGGGGCCGCTCCGTAGAGTAGAAGATTCCTACTGGAGAGAAAGGGGGTAAGCGTAGTAGAGAGAGGGGGGAGGGGACGCGCACGCGCTGTGGTGGTGTGCGTCCCCTCCCCTTCTCTCTACTACGCTCAACCTACAACCTGGGTGACAGCCACCACCAGCCTAGCCATTGCTAAGCAGCCTCTCTGTGCTCTCGGCCATGACTCTGATGACTGCAGTAGTGGTTGACGGCCTTCATATTACTACAGTGTTCTGGTTCGCATAATGGGTGCTTCCCTACTTCATGAAAGTGGCCGGACGCGGGACGCGGGACACGGGACGGACGCGGGACTGACGCGGGAGGGACGGACATAGCCCCGAGCATAAGATGCTTCGCATCTAAAAATACGCTACTGCCAGTGGACTTCTTGTCCCCAAAGCTAAAGAGAAGTCTGAAAGGTCACCGTTTGAATGGACAGTGTTCTTGCCATACAACGGGCTGTTACAGAGTCTAATAAACATCTCCCGCTAAAGGGAAGCATGTGTGGATGCGAAGCAGCGGAGATATGGATAGCTTGAGCGGGAATTTTATTCAAAGGATAAATGAGAATGTATAAGAGAAGACGGAGAATGTGGTGGTTGCGTGTTGATTTAGGGAACGTGTGCGATTCCTTGCGTCGGTGCACGGGGCACTTTGAAGACGACGGCCTTGTGATCGGTGAAGTGTAGCGTCAGGGGTTGCTTTTGAAGATTTTTCATTGTGAAGTTTGCGAAGATGAGGTCTATGCACGTTCCCCTTATGGTTGTCGGTTGTATGTTGTCGTCGGAAATCCGTCGCAACGAGTACACGTCTATCATGTGGTGGACGAGCCAGTCGTTCGTGGTTATATCCACGTTGAAGTCACCCGCAAGCACGAAGGGCTTGTGGCTGTATGTGTACTGTGCCATTGCCTTCTCTAGGTAACGTTCGACGTTCTCTCTAGAGTAGAGAATGGCGGTGAGTGCAGGAGAGGATAGGGGTGGGTACGCGCATGCGCTGTAGGGGGTGTGGGACGCTCCGTAGAGTAGAGGATTCCTAGAGGAGAGAAAGGGGGGTGAGCGTAGGAGAGAGAGGGGGGAGGGGACGCACATGCGCTGTGGTGGTGTGGGACGCGGGAAGGACTAAGCCCCCCTCCAAACACATGCAAGCAAGATCAAGGAATGCGGTCAACCTGGGCGACAGACACCACCTGCCTAGCCATTGTTAAGCAGTCTCTGTGTGCTCTCGACTATGACTCTGATGACTGTAGTAGTGGTTCACGGCCTTCATATTACTACAGTGTTCTGGTTCGCATAATGAGTGCTTCCCTACTTCATGAAAGTGGCCGGACGCGGGACGGAGGACGCGGGACGCGGGAGGGACGGACAGAGCCCCGAGCATAAGATGCTTCGCATCTAATATCGGCTGAACAGAAGAGGGCGCTCTTTTGTGACGCTGTTGTGACAATGTCGAGCCACCTACAGTGTTCAAGTGCGGAAAGTGTTTCGGTACACTGGTATAAAAGTAATTGTGAGAGTTTTTACGTCCAAAACCACGATATGATTATGAGAGGCGCCGTAGTGGAGGCAAGACATCGGTACACGTGTGTCCTTGTATTTCTCCCCTGTAGAAATGCGGTCACCATGGCCGCGGTACGAAACAGCATTCTCAAGTTGTGCAACGCGAACCTTTATGTGCTAGGCTTCCGCGCTGGGTAAAAAATTCCCCATCTCCCGCTAAAGGGAACCATGTGTGGATGCGAAGCAGTGGGGAGATAATTAGCTTGAGCGGGAGGAACGTCGCCGCTCTCATTTCACGGCAGTGGTCCGGGCGCTCATCGCGGCGCTGCACAGGAGAGAGAATGAGGCGCGCGCGCTCCGTCAGTTTCATACCGCGGAACTACCGTGGCGCCCCCAGCGGAGTATGCAGCTGTCACACCACCTGTCGTGCGCGCCGCTTCGTAGAGGAAAGGACGGAGGGGACCGTAGGAGAGGAGAGAGAGGGGCAGGGGACGTGCATCCGCTGTGGGACGTGGGAGCCGCTCCGTAGAGTAGAGGATTCCTAGAGGAGAGGACGCGCATGCGCTGTGGGACCTGTCGTGCGCGCCGCTTCGTAGAGGAAAGGACGGAGGGGACCGTAGGAGAGGAGAGAGAGGGGCAGGGGACGTGCATCCGCTGTGGGACGTGGGAGCCGCTCCGTAGAGTAGAGGATTCCTAGAGGAGAGGACGCGCATGCGCTGTGGGACGCCGGAGCCGCTTCGTAGAGTAGATGATTCCTAGAGGGGGGGAGAGGACGCGCATGCGCTGTGGGGATGTGGGACGCGGGCGCCGCTCAGTTGAGTAAATGATTCCTAGAGTAGAGGAAGGGGGGTGAGCGTACGAGAGCATAGGGGAGGGGACGCGAGGGCCGCTCCGTAGAGTAGAGGATTCCGAGAGGAGAGAAAGGGTGTGAGCGTAGGAGAGAGAGGGGGGAGGGGACGCACATGCGCTGTGGTTGTGTGGGACGCGCGACGGACTGAGCCCCCCTCCAAACACATGCAAGCAATATTAAGGAATGGGGTCAACCTGGGCGACAGACACCACCTGCCTAGCCATTGCTAAGCAGCCTCTCTGTGCTCTCGGCCGTGACTCAAGGAATGGGGTCAACCTGGGCGACAGACACCACCTGCCTAGCTATTGCTAAGCAGCCTGTCTATGCTCTCGGCCATGACTCTGATGACTGTGATACGGTTGACGGCCTTCATATTACTAGTATTTTGGTTCGCATAATGGGTGCTTCCCTACTTCATGAAAGTGGCCGGACGCGGGACTGGGGACGGGGGACGCGGGACGGACATAGCCCCGAGCATAAGATGCTTCGCATCTAAAAACGGGGGGAGGGGCGAAACATGTAGGGAAGGGTGTTTCAGCTGCACTAACGTGAAACCTAAGGGAGGGCGAAGCATGCAGTGTTGTTGTTCTTCTTCTTCTTTCAGGGGCGAAGCTCCTTAGGACCTAGCCTTGTCTTCCGTTGTGATCAGAGTATAGAACCGTTGCTATAGTCGAAACATATGTGAGACACAAAAAAAAAAAAGGTTTTAGATGCGAAGCATCTTATGCTCGGGACTCTGTCCGTCCCTCCCGCGTCCCCCCGTCCCGCGTCCGGCCACTTTCTTGAAGTAGGGAAGCACCCATTATGCGAACTAGAACTCTGTAGTAATATGAAGGCCGTCAACCACTACTACAGTCGTCATGGCCGAGAGCACAGAGAGGCTACTTAGCAATGGCTAGGCAGGTGGTGTCTGTGGCCCAGGTTGACCCCATTCCTTGATCTTGCTTGCATGTGTTTGCAGGGGGGCTTAGTCCGTCCCTCCTTTCCGCGTCCCACACCGCCACAGCGCATGCGCGTCCCCTCCCCCCTCTCTCTCCTACGCTTACCCCCTTTCTCTCCTCTAGGAATCCTCTACACTATGGAGCGGCCCCCCGCGTCCCCCCCCCCCCCCCCCACAGCGCGTCCCCTTCCCCATCCTCTCCTACGCTCACACCCTTTCTCTACTCTAGGAATCATCTACTCTACGCAGCGGCGTCCCACATCCCCACAGCACATTAGCGTCCTCTGCCCCTCTCTCCTCTACGAATCATCGACTCTACGAAGCGGCTCCCGCGTCCCACACCCCCACAGCGCATGCACGTCTCCTCCCCCTCTAACTCCTCTCCTACGGTCCCCCCCCCCCCGTCCTTTCCTCTAGGAATCCTCTACGGGGCGGCGCGCACGACAGGTGGTGTGACAGCTGCATACTCCGCTAGGGGCGCTACGGTAGTTCCGCGGTATGAAAATGACGGAGCGCGCGCGCCTCATTCTCTCTCCTGTGCAGCGCCACGATGAGCGCCCGGACCGCTGCCGTGAAATGAGAGCGGCGACGTTCCTCCCACTCAAGCTAATAATTATATCCCCGCTGCTTCGCATCCACACATGGTTCCCTTTAGCGGGAGATGGGAAATTTTTTTTAGTAGACTGCAGCGTAGACATAGGCTAAATATAAGGTAAGAGATCGCTGTTCCCGGGGAAATAACCTATCGAGAAGAGTATTGATGAGTTGATCTCGACTAAAATTTGCCTAGATGTTGAGGCTTCTGAACGAAACCTGTAACACAAAGGCACACGTCGAGCACTATATGTCCCAACTAATTACCGATATTAAAATGGTATCTTGCCATCGGTAAGATCGCGGGTTCTTGGATTCACTTTCGAGGCATATCCTCCACTCCAGAAATTTTCTAAATCCTCCTTGAATTGTCTAAGACGACTGGAAGGTGAAAAATATTGACATTTCTATATATACTTTATGTCACTCAATTTACATTATATGGGGCAACGCTCGGGTAACGTACGGTTGCTCACCGATACGATAACCAGAGCTTCGCCCACTCGTCATGATTCACTTCGTGGAGAAGCGAGGATTTTTCTTCTTGTTCCCTACATGCTCGCTTTCAGTTCCCTGCGACATGTAAGGAAGGGTGTTTCTGCTCCACAAACGCCGTCGACTAATTTATTTATTTACTTACAAATACCTCACAGGCTCGAAGTAGGAGTATTATGTGAGGGGGACTATACAATATATTTTTTTTATCAAAAACACAGAACAAGCAAGAGTAATTGAAAAGCCAATATACAATATATAATAACAACTACAACAACTATACAATAATTTTTCACCAAAAACACAGAACGAACAAAAGTAATTGAAAAGCCATGTATACAAGTGCGAAATGTGAGAACTAACATACAGTAATAATATGAAACTTATGAGTTATACATAATCTAACAGGTCGATATGTAAACGTACAATAAAAAAAAACGCGAATAAAAAAGATATGTTAGGAAACACGGTCGTAAATAGTTAGTATCTTATTCCTGAACGCCACGTGGTCACGAGTGCTCACTACATCATCGGGGAGGTCATTCCATTCAGCAATGGCACGTGCTAGCGCGCATGCGTTAAAAGCTTGGGTGCGGCCCAAAAGACGGGTAAAACTATGCTGATTATGAAGCCTGCGAATTGTTGGGCTAACAGTGGGCTCCTTCATCTTTAGTGGACTTTAGTGGATTTATTGTTTTTCAGGGCCGCAGCAACGTCAGGAAGAACTCTGAATGATTGTCAGTTCCGAGCCATACATTGGCTCCAACCTGACAACAACAACAACAACAACAACAACAACAATAATAATAATAATAATAATAGTAATAATGATAATAATAATAATAATAATAATAATAATAATAATAATAATAATAATAATAATAATAATAATAATAATAAACACGGCCGTGCCACTTTAGGACTTTTCATCGACATTCATTGGGGTACACCTACCTCCCAGTCTCAACCTTAACCCTGCCTCTTATTTTTTTTTCCCCTTTCCTGCATTCGTTTTTTTTTTTCCTTATATTAATGCCTACCCAAAACCTCTGGGTTTCTAAGTCCACTCCCCACGGTCAGAAAGAGCGAGCAACCACCTCGCGTATTCCGTGTATGCTCGTATTACCGAGATAACGCGGAAGGGTGTAACGACACTGAGTTACGTTTTCTGCGAAAAACAAAGAAGAAAGAAATAACTCAAGACGCGACTCGTAACTGCACCCGTGATAAACGATCTCTTCGCGCTATAACGGACGCCGACAGCGCTACAATGTCAGTGGGCTTTTCAAGAACGATGATAACGGGACGGACAAGGCGCACCGACGAGGCGCTAATTGGCGGGATCACAGACACGCCGTAAGTTGGCAACGTGAGAGAGAGAGAGAGAGAGAGAGGGGGGGGGGGGAAGGCACTCCGTGTGCCACGAGAGGCGTGGTCACGCGAACGTGCCAATGTGGGCGTCGTCAAAACGCGTCGTCGCACGTCCGCCAGCGCGTTAGGTCAGGCGTCGTTTCAAGTAGGTCACGCTAGATTAGTGAATTTTTCGTGAGCCACGAATGCGTTATAAGGCACGTTCGTTTAACAGAGAAAAGACGAAAACTCTCGGATGCGCCGTTTGTCGATGTGTTTTGTTAAGCAACGTGCAAAAGAGACTGGATAGAGTTGAGGGGTTTGTCTTATTGGATTGGATAGTTTTAGTGCCGGCGAACCCTAGCCGTCTGGCTCCCGCGTTCCTGCATTCTATTGTACATGTCCCCACTTTCTTCTGTTTGACAGTCGCAATCAAATATGACTACAATGTAACGCAAGGGCTTTCGTAAGCACGCTTTTGCGTTCCTTTGTACACCCAGCCGCACCCATGAAGAGTACAAAAAGAATGCCGGAGCTTGCACACTTAAGCAACTCTGGGGCCCTGGAACTTAATCTCTGTTCTTTGATAAACATAGACGAAGAGTGGATATCGAACATTCCACGGTGAGCGCGATCTTTCGTAGACTACCCGAAGAAGCAAAAACAGTATTGTGACCGCGCTTCCACAACGAATCATGCACTGAATTAAATCTCAATGAATACTTTATTGCAGACAACACGGTTCTGAGGTCTTCAGTTCAGGATCAACGATGTGGCTGCGAGACTCTCCATAGAGACAGGATTCCGCAATGAATACGACAACTTGGGGTTCTCTTAACGTCGACTTCAAGTACGCAGGTATGTTTGCAATTTAGCTCCATCTGCAACCCGCTCGCCGCGGCAGGGACTTGAACACACGCCTTCATGTTTACTAGCGAAAAACCTAAGCCGCTAAGCTAACATGACGGGCGCTATCGTAGACAGCGCCGCTCCCGCCGCCTACGGCATCGAAGCGAGATAACGACGATGCTTTCAACGCTTCCCTGCTCAAAGCACCCTGCACCCCCGCTTCGTAAAGGGGAGTTGTGTGAATCCGAAACTATGGCCAGGACACAGCTTTCGACCAACTTATCAAGCCTCTAGCCGCATGTAGATACATTCAAAAATAATAATTGTTGGGATTTATGATCCTAAAAGCACGATATGATTGTGATGGGTTCCGGAAATTTCGACCTCCTGGGGTTCTGTAACAAGCGGTAACCATCACCGCCGGCTGGCCGACTAAGAAAACAAGGAAATGAACACGCTTCAGCGAACGTCGGGAAGTGAACTTTTGTACTTAACAGCGTCTTTCTTTTTTTGGTTTTTGGTTTTTTTTTGTTGGTTTTTTTTAAAAGAATGTTTTACGTGTAATGACCGTGCACCGGTTTTGATCAATGCGCAACATGCAGCGACTTTCTACCGTATATAGTTTATCTGATGAGCCTCCTGAGCATTTGTTTGTTTCGAGGTTCGTGGTGTTGTGTAAAAGTGATGATATCGCAAGAAAAAAAAAACGGTTCCTCGAGCTACCGGCTATCATAATAACTTAGTTAAACTAAACTGCAGCAACGCTAAAGTCCGCAAAAAATAAAAGTAAACAAACTATCAACACATGCGCAGATCATGATCTTTCTTAGCTTCGATTCGTCTTTCTGCTGTTCTTTTTTACGTTTAGGCCACAGTGCTTCACATATTCACTTGGCGGAATAGGTTCAGTATGAGGAGAACTTCTTCTTGGCCTAGTTGGTATTGTTCACTGTATGACATTCTGCCGCAAGAAAAAAACATAGCCAACAACACTGCCTAATCTACCCACCTATAGCCAACCCACCACAGTGTTGTTGGCTATTCTGCTCGTGTGTGGGTCCCATGTATATATCTCTCTGTTTCACGCTTGAAATAAAATCAGTTGGAAGTGCCGGCCGTGTCGTCGTCTTCGTGTCTTTCTTCTGTGTATGTTTTACAGCGAAAGCTGTATATGGCTAGGAGAAACGGAAAACCGCTCGGCATCTGTGTCACGAGCGGTCTCCATTGGCTGTGCTATCAGTTACGTCGTTCTGAGCGTCGTACCCAAACTCAATGGCGCGCGAGCTTGGGTACGAAGCTTGCAAGGTCAAACGCTTGCAGCCACGGCGCGCCCTCTGGCGCGCCCAAGAAACGGCGTTGCGGGCAGAACAGCGTCGACGTGATTGCGGGAGGGCGTTCGCCGTGGCGAACGCCCGCTTTGGGCGAGAGTTTCTCCAGCGGCACTTTGGCTTCGGCTGCGACGTCTGTGATCGCCTGTGGTTCGACCACAACCTGGCAACGATAATTGTGGAAGGCTTCAGTGCAGCGTCGGGTTGAACCCACTGCTAAACACTGGGGCCGCTCATTTCAGCTTCGCTGGTTAACCATTTGTACGGAGTGCTTGGGCGGTGATTTTTTTTTTCTTGCAGCAGAATGTCATACAGTAAGGTTCAGTATGGTAGGACGGCAATACGTTGACCTTCCTGTGACGAAGCAGCAGTCGCACAAATGCCTGCAAACGTTCTTTTTTTCGGTGGGCCGACGCGGTGATCGAAAAAGAAAGTTTTCGCCGCTGTCCATTCACACTGCAACTGGCCCGACTCCAAGTCCTCAGGGGCTCCCAGACGCACACGTGCGGTCAACAGCCCGGCAACACCCAAATATTTGGCAACCAGCTCTTTAGGAGTGCAACCGTTTCCCGTGGCGGGCGTAACTCGAGCAGCAGCAGGCCTGAGTTGAACTTGTGGGAAAACACCGGATCCTTAATTAGGCGAAGCGGGTCGGGTGCAAAGCCGTACTTGGTTTCAAGCCTAATTTTAAAAGCGATGGCTTATGAGAACACCGCTGCGCTCGTCTCTGGTTTCCCTGGGAATATTTATTTTAACAATCGTGGGACAAACTATTTGCTTATTCTGCATGCTCCAGTTATTTGAGGAAAGCCTCATCTGGCACCAGCCAATGCTTGAGGCAGCACCGATGCTTCGGGACCAATTTTGTCCCTTCCTATGCAGTTGGCGGAAGCGGTCGAAGAAATGGCCTCCGTAATATAAGTCAAACTCTGAGGAAGAGACCAAAGTAGTACCGAAACGTACTGGCTACTTTAAACTTTATCTTGATTTGTATTATCTTGCTCTTTTCACCTTTGTTGCTAATCATTTGTTCTATATCTTTATAACTCAACCAACATGGCAACCACATCCCTCAGGAGTGCAACAGTTTTTACTTCGGGATCTCCTTCTGTATTATACGTACGCTGTAATCCTTACAAATTACTTCAAGTACGACAGTGGGACTCTGCTTTGCGCACAACATGCGACACTGGGGAATTCTTAAAACACGTTTTGTCCGATTGTTCTCGTTATGACGAAGAGCCAGAGATTATTAAGGCATCAGTACATTTGCCACGTGGTTTGAGCTTGGAGCTGCGGCACCTACTCGGCGAACGGCAAGGCAGCGCTTGCGCGATGCGCAGTAGAAAAACGCTGTTGTCGTTTTTGAGGACCACACACCGTAACGCATTTTTTATTACATGTGTGTGCGTGACTATACTTAAGAAGGCTGGACTCAGGGGGGGGGATATCAGCTTGTGATGAAAAATTCCTAAACAGGGTGTGTGCTGTAGCCGACGTTTCGACAAGTGGACTAGTCTTCTTGAAGGCTGCCACTTGAAGAAGACAAGTCCACCTGTCGAATAGGTCGGCTCCAGGACACACACCCCAGTTTACGAATTTTTCATAACGTGACTATACGTGTCATTCGTGTGTATATTTTATCACTGTACATCACAGTCATCGCCAGACAGATGCAGTAGCACGCCAGGCGATGAACCAGGCTAACCGCTCTTGGGTACTCATTAAAAAAAATTTCGTTCACCTCTCTACCTACTAGTTTCATATATACTCTTCAGTGCACCAAGTGTTCAAACTTTTGAAACCGCTAAGACCTCGTTTCCTGTCTACTTATAGAGAAAGCCCTGACTGACACCATCTGGCTGCTGCCATTTTCTCAATCACCGTTCACCTGGCCTTTAAATCCGCTTTAATCCATTGTCTCGCGCAAGCTATATAACTGCTTATGCCTACCATGCCTCTCCTAACGGCTTAGTAAGCCTGATATTTATGAAACGAAAAAAGAAGATTGAGCCCTTCTGCTCTGATGCGCTCGTACCTAACAGCGAAATAGCGCATGGTATTCAATGTCCCTTTTTACTTCCTCAGAATTTTTTTATACCGGGTTTACGTGCGTCAGTTTAAAATTTCTGTGGGTTTTCGCACGTGCAATAGCTGTTCGCGTAGTTTTTTCCAAGAGGGATTTTAATAAACACAGTGATTCGCTGAGATAGATATTTCCAGCGTTGGCTTCAGACTAATCATGAATTTTAGTCACTTCAAGTAAATAAACAAATTAATTCACAAGACCTTGTTTATTGCGCACAAATTTGCGCAGTCTACTGTATTTCTGAAGGTTCATAGTCTGGAGACTTTACCAGAAATAAAATGGTGACGACCGTCTATATTTACGTGCAATGTAAATAACGATAGCAATAATATTGGGGGTTTTACACCCCAAAACTACGATATGCTTAGGAGGGACGCCGTAGTGGAGGGTTCCGTAAATTTAGACCATCTGGTGTTTTTTAACGTGTACTGACATTGTAAAGCACACGGGTCTCTCCCATTTCGCCTCCAACGAATTGAGACCGCCGTGGCCGGGATCGAACTCGCGACCTTCGGGTCAGCAGTGCAGCACCGTAACCATTGATTCACCGTGGCGGAACATTTTTTTTTTTAAGGCTCGCTTGAGCTTAGCAAGCACAGCCAGTATATGGCCGACACCACTGAAGGGCTGTCCTGTTATCTCGACTCTAGCTGTGCCGTGGGCCTTTTTATTAACTTTCGTTTTATCGCACAGACATTTCGTGAATAGCCCAAGTAAATGTTCGCCGTATTTACAAGGAGCCGGAATTCAAGAACACTCGCGCACTTATTGTGTGCACAATAACGAACCCCAAGTGGTCGAAGTTAAACCGAATACTTTTCGATACGGTGGGCCTCATAACAATATCGTGTGTTTTTGGCACGTTGGACCACAACAGGATCGTTGCCGTCGTGTCATCTTCAACAGGGGTTCCCCCCCTTGACAATTGATGAGGATCTCTTCCTGTACTTATAACGTATTGGACGACTGGTAGTTTGTACTTCTAACCTTCTAACTTACTAGCACAAATAATATTGCATGACGCTGTGCTTTAGAAACTTCAACCCCCCCCCCCCTCCCCCAAAGAAAACAAGTCACCACCCAAGGACTCCGAACAGATGGCTAACCAGCGAAGCTGAAATGTGCTGGTAATATGTTTATCACAGACCAGTGGGAAGGCATCCTTCGTGACGGCGCCTCCGAGGTCCGTCGGGCGCTCGTCCGGCGTGCCAGGGCTATTCCAGAGGTTCTCATAGGAGTCCCGTAACAGGGACCCTACCTGTTTTCTTTGACCTTCAGTGAAGAAATGCTTTCATCACTGGGTCAATACCAGCGGTTATTGGTTACAATTGGTTACATATGTCCAGAAATCTTAATTGGTGTTTGGCGGCCATGTGTTCCTTTCTTCGTTATTAGTCGACCAGAAATGAGTAGTGGGATCGGCTTAATATTCGTGGCACGCGAGCGCTAGCAGCCTCTGCGTACATAGGGCGGAAAAAATTCTGGTTTCGTCTAGCCACATGCAGCCTCGCTGTGAAAAAAAAAGAAAGAAAGAAAAGAAAACGAAATAACAATCCCCATGTACAGTCACCGAAGTAAAAGCAAGATCGGCGCGAACAGGCAGCCATACGTAAGTCCGCTAACAGCTGCACAGCAATGCATGGTCGATGTGCACACTGTATGAATAACGCGAACAAGTTTAACTGCGGCGTGGACACAATTTAGGGTTTAATCCGTTTTCGCGCAGCTGTTGGCTTGCTGTGGCCGTGACCTCAGCATGACTTATTTTTACATGCGGCGCTCGTTGCATTATAGCGGCCGCGGTCGAATATGCGCGCCGCAACTACATGACGGAGCTTTGCAAATTTTGCGCTGCAAGCAATCTGTTAGACACGTGTTAACACTGCCCGGATTTTCGAATATCTTTCTAAAGGTGCCCCAGGCCCTGTTCAAGTGAGCAGTTTGTAAAACACACTAGACTTGGGAAGCACAAAATTTATTTATTTATTTATTTATTTATTTATTTATTTATTTATTTATTTATTTCTTAACGCGGAGACAGGGATTTTTAATTCATCATAAAGAGCAATGCTGATGTTCTGAGCCACGTCACCTAATTTCGCTTTGTTGTTCTGCTCATCCATCGCGGCGATCTAGTGGTTACGGCATTCGACTGCTGACCCCAAGATCATGGGATCGAATCCCGGCCGCGGCGGCTGCATTTTCGATGGATGCGAAAATGTTTAAGGCCCGTGTACTTAGATTTAGGTGCACGTTAAAGAACCCC
>JALIZH010007354.1:0-12175 GCA_030522465.1 Rhipicephalus appendiculatus
ATGAGCGACATGACTTGCATTCCACGCTCATGGCGCGCTCGCGGCTGTTTCGTTAGCTTGATATACACCAAATTTGGTATTGAGTGATATGACTGTATAACGAACATAAGTGACAGGTGGTAACATGAAAATCTTGGCATGCGTGTCATCTACAACGCCACTTACATGCCACGCTCATGGTGCGCTTGCGTCCAGTTCGCTAGCTTGATATACACCAAAATTGGTATTGCGCGACGTGACTGTATGACGAACATAAATGACACGTCCTAACATGTAAAACATGACATGCAAATTATATAAAACAGGATTTGCTCCTTCCTGGCTGCTTCGCATTACGTCGATTCCCACAGTGCGTGGGATCTGCCGGTTTTTTTTTTCTATGGGATATTGTGAGTAGAAGAAAAAACGGTGGAGAAGGAAAGAGAGAGAGAAATGTTTATTGTGGCAGAAAAGCTGAGAGGTCGGCCTGAATCCATTTTCTGGCCTGCTACTCAGCGTTAGAAAAGGGGAGGGGGCGGAAAAAAAAGGAGAGAGAAGGTGTTGATGATGATGAGAAGGAAGGTGGCGATGAAACAAAACGTTCAAAAAAAATTTACAGTCTCTTGTCGAGTTCTGTCTCGCGTGAAAACTTGTTTATGCGAGACAGAACATTTCAACAAGACGGTGGCCATCGAATATCTTTGCGTGATATATCGCGGGCAGATGCACAAGATATGTTCCGTAGTCTCAGGAGTGCCACAGGTCTCGAAATTCGGACTGTCTGCGCGGCCGATAAGGTGCAGGTAACGACAGTGAACCCCAAACCTATTCGTAAGCGGTGCAGTAAGCTTGTACAGCATCTTTTCATGGTTGGCGGTATTCTAACATGCATATCTGTAGAGAAGGAAAATCAGGTAGGTTAACTACTTTCGGAAAACCGGTTTGCTACCCTACACTTGCTAACAAAATGGGGGGAGATTGATAAATGGAGTGGAAAAAAGAGGAAAGCGAGAGAAAGAAAGCACATAACACAGCACACAAAGTCAGTCACAGTCCGTCACCTTGCGTGGTACGTGACATAACTGTCACAGCTGCTTGTCCAAGTCAATTTTTCTTGAAAACCTCAGTAGTGCCTTCGTCGCCTTGAGATGCTATCTCTTCTTCCGACGACATTTAAGAATAGCTTCACAGACATTTGTCTACTATCAAGGTGCGCTAGAATGGAAGTCACTGACTGTCTCTGAATATTATATGCCGGGCAGTTGCACAGAATGTGGTGCAGCGTCTACTCACATTGACAGTCATTGCAAATAGCGTGGTCGGAAATTTCGATGTGAAAGGAATAAGATTTTGTGAATTCCACCCCGAGCCATAAGGGACAAAGCAGTGTGCCCTCTCTTCAGCGGAACAGAGTTGGCATACAGAGATGCATCAAAGATGACAGGTGTTGTTGACGATTGGTCCGGTTGGTGGGGCTGCTTGGTGAGCACCATAAAAAAAGCGTGATCTCATGTACGAAACACATTGCAGCGCGTAGAGCAGCTATTTAAGCCGTTGTCGATGTCGTGCAGTGGTCAGTCCGAAAGGTGATGGTAATAGTTCTTGTTGGGAAAACCACTGCAGCAGACGAACGCTGGAAGATTGTGGAACCATCGGTATATATACTGTCACGGGGTCGTGACGTGGAGGATGGCAGCAGTCAGCTTGTTCAAGACCAAATTTTTTATTTGGGTGAACCTATGCCCCGAAAAATTGGAAAAGCAAGGTGCAAGCAAATTACGCTGTACACTGATAGCGGCGAACATGGTGTCCGCTGTCGGTAATCTCATCATCGGCGGAACGCGTCGTCTTTTATACCGCAGCCACTGAACCTTCCAGAGTTATAGTTGGTGCTCGCGTAAGCTCTTTAATAAACTTGACTATTCGCGTCCTGCTCACAATCTTTAGGAAATGATCTACAACAATCGCGAAGCTTCTCAAACACTCTGGCGCCGTCGGCGCCGAGCGTTACTGACAGCCTTTTCCGGCGAAACCCGAATACACTAAAATAGATGCACCAGACAATATGTACACTGCCCGCGCACCTCTCGTGCAAAAGAAGCAGAGACAGTTGTTTCAGCATAGGTGACGACAGCTGAGATTGTTTCCGGATCCCTGTTACACTGACATGCACAGTCGTTCGTTTCCTTGCGGCACGGTTGAGGCATGCACCGAGAACCGAAGCAGGCTAGCAGTTCAGAAGGCAATATGCACGAGGCCCTGATTATGCTATCGCGATCTGATCTTGCAGGCGAAGCTCAAGCGTCCTCCAATTTTTCAAATCTTTATGGCAGATGACAAGTGTTCAGGAAGCCCAATCAGTGCGACGCTTGAGTAGCGTCGGTCTGAGAACTCCGCATAGGAACGCCCCTGAAGGTACAGCGTCGTGTAGTTGGGTCATTGTCTGTTAACACGAAAAGAAATTACCTTGCAGCCAGGTAACTTGCAATCCACAGAAAAACTCGACCACCGAGGCCCACCGCCGTAAAGCATCGAGAATGACCTCATGTTATAAATTATCTCATGCGTCTTTCACATCTAAGAACAAAGCTGCAGATAGTTGTTTAGGCGCCTTTCGTGCTGAACATACGAAACAAGATCAACATCATTGTCGATGAAAGAGCGGTCACGTCGGAAACCCGCCATGGAGTTCGGATAAATGTTGTTATAAGCTGGCCAGCGCTATCGGGCGGTACAAGGCGTGTTCGAGTGGGCACTTGCCCTGCTTCAAGAGGGGCACCAAGCGGCTTACTTTCCAGTCGTCAGCAACATTGCCATCCTGCCATGAAGAGTTGTAAAGGCTGAACAATTCTCTCCTTGCATTCTCCGAGGTTGCACAAGGTTCAGTATGGCATACCATTTGGACCCGGAGAGGTACAACGCCTGCAGAGAGCTAGTGCAGCCTCGAGCTCCATTATTGTAAAGTGGAGGTTCAACGGTAGTCACGCGAATGAGGACGTTACCTGGGGCTGGAGAATCTGGACGAGTCGCTTGGTTGGCGATCCGAGCACAAAAATTTGAGACATCGATGTCTTGGCGTCCTTGAAAGAGTGCGAGCGCTTTGAATTGAAAACGCTGTTCCGAAAGGCGATACAGACCTTGCACCGTTTTCCGAATGGGAGGAACTTTGTGGTGTATATATCTGGCTGTCGAACGTGCACTTTAGTTTGTGTGTACACGATACTTATTTCCTCCCAAATAGACAATTTGGGGCACTAAATACTTCACACGTCCTCGCTTGCTCAGATGTAGCTTTAACGGTGCAGGGCAAAAAAAGGTCAAGAAGCAACAATGAGCCGTTGACTCCTGGTTAATATGTCAGCAGCAGCGGACAGATCTCCCGCGTAAGCAATTATAATGATCATGGTGAAGAGTAGAATGCCTCAAGGGGCAATAAATTCCCCCAGCGCGCTGAACAGTGGTTCGACCTGAACCACTGAACTCTTCCTGTGGTTCTTGTGAAGGGGTCACCGCAAGCCAAGCTTTTGTATTAAAGCCGCTGCTGTTATAGAAACAATCCTCAAAAGAACGTCAAGATCTGTGAGAACAAAACAGATGCGAATGCGGTCCTTTTTTCTTGCCTTCAGGGATAAGATGATGCGCTCGTGCAGCGCCCGCTATACGCAGGCACGGGGGTACACCCCCCTCCCCCCCTCCACGACTCGCGCACCAGCTAAGAATAAGTGTGATATAACAGCTTGCTATTCTATCCAGTTACTTTTGTGGGGAATGCTTAGCCTACCAGGCACCAGAGCAGAACTTCATGCTCGTGCCGAAATTCGTATTTATAGACGGAACATACCCCCTTGACACAGCTGTGGCAAAAGGGACACCCTTGGCGAATGTCCCAACCGTAGGCACAACGGAAGCAACAAATGCGAAAAACGAGGCAACGAAAAAAGGAAACTGCACATAAGATTTTATTTCTTTATATGTTTGCCACCCATTGCTCGATTATCTGTATACACTTCAAAGACATAGCTAAATATATAATATTTATTCAATATTTAGCAAATAAAACAAGATGATAACAAGGTGACGGTATATTCCCACAACCACCACCAGAGTGCCTATTCTGGGCTTTAAATACTGTTCTCGAGGAAAAATTTTCGACTTATTAAAACTATACTTCCGAACAATCTTTTTTGCTCTCCCATCACTCTTCATCAGCAAACATTGAATGATCCTTCCCATAGCTTAACTTGACTGCACACACGTCCCGTTGCCATTGTGACCTTGTGGAACATTCAGACCATGCTGAGAGGAAGAACAGGTACAATTTTCAGGGCAGGCACTTCCGACGCCATTATTAAAATGGCACTGCAACGGAAAAGTAACATATTTAGGTGAGACGGCACTGCATCTCATTTATATTTGCAGCACACCGCAAAGCGACTTCGCCAAGCAACGTCAAGAAGCATTTAACAATCTTTAATTGCGATGAAAGATGACAATCTTTAATTACGATCTTTAATTAATTGGCGGTGAGGTGCCGTATCAAGTGCAAATCAATAACATGTCTCATCGCGTCGTATGTTTATGTGCAAGGGAGACCGTGTGAAGCCAGCCTGCAGTCGCGATTCAAGCACATACGGAACGCGCCGGCTATCTTTCGTAGCGCGGAAGGACCAAAGAATGGCGGGTGTCCACGGAAGGTGGGCTGCATCGCTTCGCCAGGAACTTTCACCGGCCAGATGTGGTCGCGTGCGCCTTGTCATGAGAGGGATCAGCAGGCGGCCCATGGCTTTGTACGAGCTGTGTGGCTTTAAAGTCGTAGACAGCAGGAAGGTCACTTCGCTCGCTGCAGCGGCCCTGCTTCTTTACGGCAGCGTTTTTTTTTTTTGGTCACGCCCGAACGAATTTTCAAGGTTCATTGATATCTGCGACTAGCACCGGTCACGGGACCATTTGTGACTGGCGATTAAAAAGCGACTATACGCGACCTATGTTCACACCTACGCGACCTGTATTCGTCGCCACATAGAATTCACGGCTGCTGGCATATAGCTCGCATCCCATCTGCCCCATAAGATAATTTCGCTTCTAGTTCCTGCGTACTCGACTGATTCAGAAGTTCGCGACTGAAAAATCGAGCACCAAGTGACTGAGTCAAAGCAGTTGCCTTGCGACTAAAGCGGCCATTATGTTTGACACCAGTCGCTTTGTGACAACTTGGTCGCGTGACCACTGGTACTCGCAGATGTCAACGAGCGTTAAATGAGTGAGCTGCTAGCCTTTCTTAGCAAGGCATCCCGCTTTGTTTCTATCTCATTCAATGCTTTACCCTTCGCCAAATACTGTGAATGTTTTAACTTAGGAAAGAAAGATTACGAAGAACTGCATAAGCGCAATGCAACGAATACTGCATCTCGAATTTATGTCGTTCCTGTAATTGGTCGCCAAAGCAATAGGTAGTAGTGATATGACGTTCATGTGCAGGTAATTAAGGTACACTTCGAGAGCACGCAATGAAAAGTGATTGAGTGCATGCGACAACAATTGCGCAGCACGACACATGAAGTATTCTACCTGCGGTAAAGTTAATTCCGTTGAATAAGTACAGATGACGCTGGGCGACAAAGAATTATTCAATATGATGTGCCAGAGCAAGTTTCACGCGCTTATTCTGAAGAAATGTACAGATTTAAGCGTAATAACAGCAAGAAATGCACATACAAAGCAGTTGAAGTTTTCGGCAGTTTGCAGTTGTTTGCTTATCGCCACAAAAAACATCGCTAGATCCTAGTTAAAAAGTGACTGCCTGTTAGAGCTTTATAGTGTTTCATTGATGAAATATCAAAACTTAATTGAAGAATTTTGCATCGCGGTACTTAAAGCTCAATAATGAGGGAGGCGGTGCCATGCGGTCTTAAGATGCTATTGACATTTTATTCCTTACGACGTCTATTTAGGCAATCGTTATTTCTTACCGCGAAGGTCTCTTACCGCGAAGGCCATCATTATTTCTTACCGCACGCCCCCATGATTTCTCAGGGTCGCTGTCCGTGCACAATAACCCCTGGTGTCCTCTAGAGAGCAGTAGAACTAACATTATTGTATTAGTTGTTTAACTGCTAAGGGCACCAGAGAGCGGTCACTAAAACAAGTCCGCGTCAGGCTTGCAAACCGTAGGGTAATTACCCACTGGTAGGGAATTTTCAGCATTTGTTAGGCAGCGTAGGGTATAGTAGGGAGGTAATACGATTTTAACGCGATAGCGTTAAAGAGCTCGTTTCGCAGAAATTCCGGCGTCGGCGTCGGCGTCGTTGGTTGTGAGCGAAAAAATCATCATCTTGTCCGTGACCGAAAAATCGAGAAAGATGCAAATAAAATAAATAATGAAAATTTTCGGGTGCGAGTGAGGATCGAACCCGGGTCGTCCGCGTGGCAAGCAGGTGTTCTACTACACAGCCACGCCTCTGCTTGGAAATACTGTGAAAATAACTTCCTCTGCTTGGAAATGCAGTGAAAATCACTTTCATGCTTCGCAAATGCAAGCGTCCTTTATATAGGCGTCGCAATATAACATGTAATATCCCAGGAATATTGCGTGGTACAAGCGTACATTGTCATCGGGCGTCAGAATATGCGACTATCATAATAATTTCATAGTTTAAAGCCAGCCACCCATTGCCAACGGCACACACCTTTACTGCGCGTATTCCCCTCAACACCACGTAGTGGGTGCATAGCAAGTTCGAAAACATTTCCCACATTTGCCGCGCATAATTGCTCCTGGTTTAAAGCATGCTGCCCATTACATAGTATGCATTAAGTGATTGAAGGGACAGGATATCGCTATCGCGTTCAACTCTTAAAGGCGAAGATTAAGGGTCCCCCCAATTTTTATTATCAGACGTGCGGCAATTTCCACTTTCGCTCGTCATCGATCAGAGAAAATGTAGATGATTGTCGCGAGATCTCTGAGGGTGACATTCCTAAATAGATCCGAAAACTAAATAGTTTTTTCGATAAAATTGGAACAGTTGCAATTCACATGTCCCCAGCAAAGGCAGAGACCAAAGATAATACGTCACAGGTCTCAGCGCCAGCATTGTTGTTTTTTCCCCACCGATGCTTTTACCCCCTCTCCGTCGTCTCCCATTCGTTCGTTGCGGGGAGGAGCTTTTAAATTTCGTGATGGTGGTCGTTTCCAGTTATTAAGGCGAAAGCCTTAGATGCCCCATCAAACAAAAAAAAGCTGACCGTAGGCGCCAAAGCGAGCTATGCAAAATATCATGATCACATAATCTGTCATCTTATGACATCCTCGTGACGTAACAGATTGCCAGAATTTGTGAAGCCATCGTGAACTCATAGCGACGTCGCCTGGACATCGCATAGTCTGATGTCAAAAAATTACACCATCTCCCGCTAAAGGGAACCATGTGTAGATGTGAAGCAGCGGGCGCTAACGCTTACACTGGCGGCGGCGTTGACGCTGGCGCTCATCGCAGCGTTGCACAGGAGAGAAAACTGGGGAGGCGCAAAGCAGGCAGTGATGGAGCAGTTTTTCCTACTAGAACATGCCAATCGCTGCTAATGGGCAATGAGAGACAGAAGACTCCGAGTGGACACAGAGACCCGCACTCCGCTTTTAGTTAACGCGCACGCTGCGAATTTTTTATTGTTCAACAACGCACAGGAGAAATCTCCCACCGGCACCACCTTGGAGGTCAAGATCCATTGCTATATATACGGGATGGCCAGTGAACGGTTGTGCAGCGCGAGCAGTCGGTTTTTTCAACCAAGAAACTCGCTAGCAGACGCTGCCTGCGTCGGCGTCGCGAGGCGAGAGAGGGAGGAGCGTAGGAGAGGAGAGAGAGGTGGTGACACGCATGCGCAGTGGGAGGTGTGAACGCCGTGGGCAGGGATGCGTAGAGGAGAGAGGGGGAGCGTAGGAGAGGAGAGAGAGGGGGGGACGCGCATGCGCAGGGGGAGTTAGACGCCGCGGGCAGGGATGGAGAGAGGGGGGGAGTGTAAGAGGGGAGAGAGGAAGGGAGGCGCATGCGCAGTGTGGGTGTGGTTGCCGCGGGGAGGGATGCCTAGAGGAGAGAGAGGGGGAGAGGAGGTTTTTTATTTTTATTTTTTTTTAACTGTTTGCGCATGCGCAGTAAGGATGGGCACGCGGCACACCACCACCACCACCACCACCACCGGATTAAGCTTCGCCATAAGATGCTTCACATCTAATAATGACGGCATCAGATAACATGGTCACTTGGTGATGGTTGGCCGATCCCGGAGGCGCGGGGGGTAAAGAAAGCGTGCAATATCCTGGGGCAGCGCAAAATTACGCTAGGTACAGAAATCTTTGCAGCGCGCGGGGATCAATAGAATCGACTGAGAAGAACAACAAAAACATGGTTGATCCCTCCGTCATAGGAATCGGTATAACACGAAAGTAAAACGTGTCCTTACAGAAGTAGTTTAATGTTTTCTGTACATTGATATAAGAGAGCTTGCTCAATGTCTATTGGTGTTTGACAGTTATAGCACCGTTTAACGTGAATGCATGCATGTTGACGCTTGATGGTACATCTGTATCCCGATGACTAACGGCCATGATCAATGATTAAGCAAACCCTTGGTCATAGATGCTTGTGTTAGTTGTACGGGGAGAGCGGAATCAGAGAAAGCGGTGCGACACCCAGAAGAGCGTCACCGAATGGACGCCGAAATTGGGCTAAGCATGTTAGAGTTATTGAACACCACTACCCGACCAGAGCGAAACGCAACGCGCGTCGAGTCTTCCCCGTTGGCCAGCTGCGATTTTTCAAGGGGCGAGCGTAAGTTGGGAACGCCAAGTTACGGCCGCGCGAAGCCCTCGCGCGTCTCAGAGGTTTTTTCGGTATAGATAGACGCTATGAGCGAGGCCGACGCTGGGGGTAACGTCGCCACCTGGCAATGTGTTAATGCGTTGAAAAAGTTGCACTTTTCCAATTCGAAACGTGCCGAATGGGATGGACGCGTAGAAACGATGCTTTGAAGGGACCAATCGTGGATTGCACGGTCATAATGCATTTCTGCACTTAGGCAAAAGCACTGGGAGAGGACAGTGGTAGATATAAAAGACGCGTTTGTATAGCCTACAGAGTATGTGGCCGTGGCGCTGTGGATAGCGTGCCCGGCATCGCTTGCCGCGGACCAAGAGGTCATAGGTTCGACTCCCGCTAACGGAACTTTTTTTTCTTTGTCTTCTGATCATGTGTATTTTTTCGACGTCATTTCCGTGACGGAAATACGTGACTGAAATCTTGGTGAACCCCGGCATAAAACACTTTCGTGTTAAAAAACATGAGTGATCCCTCTGTCATAGGAATCGGTATAACGCGAAAGTGAAACGTGTCTTCACAAAGGTAGTTGAGCGTTTATTGTGCATTGTTTCGCCACAAGTTCAAAGGAATGAATGCTATAGCAACAAATTGTAATGTCACGCGAAGAACAGCTAGAGACTTGCAGCACGTTCCTCAAGCAGAAAGGAGGTTTTCTGCGTGCCCCTAATGGCCAATGTCAGCAAACTTGGGACGGGCCAGTGCGAGCGACGCAGCTCCCTCTGGTCAGTGGACGGTGCGTGCCTGTTTACACCGAATGGTAAAACTCTTTGCTTGAAAACATCTCGCGCTTTATTATGTGCATATTATTTTGCTTTGTCTGCTCTTTTGCTATCTGTCTTGTATTTGTGCTCTGTAAATATATAAGTGTCCGTCTTGTTCGTAAACAAACGGCCTCGTTTCTTTCGATGACTTCCACGTCATCGCTTTTCTCCATTAAAATGAAGCGCATTATCTTCGTGACAGAAGGCGACGTAGGTGCTCCAGTAGAAGTCGCAATCTAGTCAAGACCCAGGAAACGCTGGGTTTTCTCATAGCTGATTGTGCGCCTATTGATTCTGATGACATATGACTCTCATTACTTTGCGCGTAAATCGCAACCAGAGAGCATTTCTCAGATGACAGCTTCATTCCCCTTCCTTGGAGATAGTTTGACGTCAGTGTAGCCACTCGCTGAAACCTGGCTCGTACGTCTAGACGCCTGACGCCTGACGCGCAGATGCAAATGTCGTCTGCGTATATTGAAAGATGCACAGACCGCGGAAGAACGTCAGTAAGACAGATGAGCGCATGATTAAAGAGTATTGAGCTCAGGACTCCACCTTGAGCTACGCCGTGACAAATACAATGGTGTGGTGTACCATCTTCTGTCTGAACGAAGAAGGTTCTATCCTTCGAATAGCTGCAAATCTATTGATGGGCCCGGCCCCCCTATCCAGTAGTAGTGGTTTAATAAGAAAATGACGCTTATTTCTGCAGCCCAATAGGGAGCACGGCGCAATGTTGCCCAAGGCGTCTAGGATGGCCTCATGCATTATATTGTCATATGCGCCTTCCACGTCCAAGAACATTGGCGCAGATAATCTGTTTAGGTTTTTTTTTTTTTTTTTGTTGTTGTTGCTGTACAGACGTGGCAAGCTCAATAACATTATCTATAGAAGACTGTGCCTGTCGAAAACCGTTCACAGCACCAGGGTATATCTAGCTATGCTCCTGGTACCACTCTAGGCGAGTCAATACAATCATCTCCATCAATTCTCCAAAACAGCTGGCAATCACGATGGGGTAATAGGAGTCCAAGTCCAGAAAAAAATATGCCTGGTCTCCATCTCACAATTACCTTGCAGCACTGGCGAAGCTACGAGGAGTAAACAGGCAGTGTCCTTGCGCAGCACATAATATAGTCCCGGGCTTAACTCTCATTATCAACGAGGTGCAAGTGCTTTAGCTGTGCTTCTCGCGTGACGCGTTACGGCGCTACGTGGCACGTTAGGCCCTTCACGCATGCACTTCGAAATTTCTGAAATAATGAAGAGATTACCGGCTGGTAGTCGTAATAACCACCCTAACCTCGGTGACGTACAGTAACATGGTAGCCCCCATACACCCCAGACCACCCGCTTCCATCCGAATTCGTGCTTTTTACTGGCTCTCTGCCCGAACAGCAAGGAATAAGTGGCATAATCTGTCATCGCTTAGTCTAATCCAACGCTGAGGGCAAATCATCAGGTATCTTCTTTCGCTATTATTTATATCGCTCTTTTGTTTTGGTGCTGCTAGGACTACTGAGGCGATGCCAAACAGTAAAAGTGGTTTGATGTTAACTGAGCAGATGTCGCCACAACATTAGCGTCGGTGATGCGTTGACGATGCGAAACACCCTGAATGTCTATATTGTTTTCTGTGCCAATCATTTGCTGTTCCCCTCAAGAATGGTACGCGATAGCTGCTGAAAGGGCGTCGACCGCGCTGACAAAAAAAGAACTAGGTGAAAACGGCAGTATGAACGGTGTTATGAAAAGAACCGCGTTCCTCACAAACGCCAGCGAACACGCCCAGCACAAGTGGGTTTCTGAACATAAAGAAACAACGAGGTGGCGTTCCCACAGAGGTGTTTGCGTTTTGTACTAATTGGAGGGAGTAAGTATCGACAAGGTAGGCGAGCTGACGCCAAAGAGACGACGAGCAGACGACGCGACGCGGATGAACACGTCTCGCGGGGGCTTTCGCATTTCCTATTGGCTAACAAGCCCTGCAGCTTCCACAGTGCTGCAAGGTACTTCTGAGATGGAGTATAGGTAGCTGGAATTCCACGAAGGAGGAGCCAGTTCGTTACTCCACGAGTCGTTGTATACAGCTAGGAGGGTACGCCGAGATGCTTGTCCGAGGTTCCAAAGGGCCATGTAGGTGACACTGTCAGGTCTAGGTGATGAGGAACGCTTACATGTTGTCAGAGCTTCCTGAAGCTCCTCTGCAGTGAACAGGTTGTCCATTCGGGAATCTCTGGATACCGGCGCGTTTCCTAGGTGAACCCGGAACCCTTACTGGCAACCGTGGCGCAGAAGTCTTCCACTACATCAATTTCACATCGACTTTGGGGGGAGAGCAAAGCATTTGAAGGGGCGATGCTGTTGTGGACGTGTTCATAGACCGCGGACGATTCTCCATGTTTGCGACAGAGGCTTGCGGGTATCAAGCGACTCACATACTGATTTCTATCTTAGCGAGTGGAGCGCGTTTATTCGACGCTGAATCTTCTTTTGCAGACGCTTCGCCTCCCTCAAGTCATAGATGTATTTAGTGCGCCTATATCGTCGTTCGGC